>VZRZ01004834.1:1366378-1415013 GCA_013398175.1 Climacteris rufus
AACATAATTTCCCACTGATCTTTGCATTCACTTAATTAATGGACAATGTTTTTCCCAGCCACTTTCAGAGCCTCTGTGAAGGACAGATCTCATCACCACAAGACGTGTGTAGAGCCCACCATACAGCCATGTCAGGGGAGAATGCAGGTTAAGGATGCTGCCTTGCCCTGGCAGACTCCAGCAAACTCTGTGGGCCTTAGTCTACTTTCTGAGAGTACTAGAAATACACCAGCTTTCACTACCCACTTAGTGTGGATGCAGGGGATGAATTTAAAAAAAGTATCACTACAATACCATGTCATGATTCATCCTTATTTTACTTGTTTTGTTTTTCTCCATTGGAAAGGGAGATCCCTTCTTCCATTTCCACACTGTAATATTATTGACTAACAAGTTTAATTCCATTCTAATGATTGCTACCACTCTGAAATGTGTCTAGTTTCTTTGCTAACAGACAGATAGTTTTGTTGTATCTACAAAATTTATGGAGCATATTACACCAGTAAATGTGAGTTCTAAGATTTTACATCAGTGGTCTCTGAAGACATTAAGTACAAGAACAAATTCAAGGTTTTTGTGTTGGCATGTTAAAACTGAGATAGGTATGTAACCTTATGCATATTTTTATATAATTTAGAAAATGCTTTAAGATTTTAGATTAGTCATTAATTTAAGGCCATTGCATTTTTTTCTGGTGGCAGAACAAATCTAGGACTTACATAAAATCTTCCAGACTATTTATATTTATACTATTTTATGTATTATTATTTTTTGTTTGGAAAAAAACCATATTTTTGTTTCATTAAATGTTGTATAATATTGATTAAGGATTTAAATATGAGACAATTGCAGAGAAATATAATGCTGGATCTTGGAACTCTGACATCATGAAAACTTCACCTTGAGAATATAACATTGTCAAACTCTATTTCAGGATCTTTTCTTCTTTTTAAAATGTCAGGTTTCAGAGATACGATGTCTTCAGAGGAATGAGAACATTTTATGTTGCCATGGGATGAATTTTCTTCCGTTCTTATTAAGATAATATATATATATTACGTATGCTTTTGAATAAAATTCAAAAATTATTATAAACCCTTTGTCTTCTATAATAAATAAATAAATAATCCATATGATGACATCATAATTCAAAGGCTACATTAAATTATAACATAATTTGATACTTCATATAGAACAATAAATCACTGCATCCTACACCTTGTGTGACCTTCTATTTTAAACTGCAAATGAAAACAATTAATTTGCCGCTCCACTGTTGCAAAACTACCATTTTCAGAGACAAAAATACACCCAAATTATAATGCATCCTCTCAAAATTACATTTTCTGCCCCCAAATTTAAAGACCTACCTTTTTTTCTTGGGAGCAGCAGAGGCAATCACAGTTCTGTACCTCCCTCTGTTCTTTACTGTGACTTTTAGAAAATATGTATCAAAGCAGGATATTTTTTGCCTTTTCAGGTTATTTTGTTTTACCTACTTATTTCTTACTTGAAGTCTTAATTCTGTCTGTAGGGTAGATCCTGCCAACCCTCTTTTCATGGGCACATATGATCCAAAAGGTTTTCAAGCAGGTTTGCCTAGCAGAAGCAAATGCAATGATTTCTGTATTTTTGCTACATTTGAATCTCAGGTACATAAGGAAGCTCTTCCCCAGACATTTCTGTCAGAAGCTCTGATGGTGGGTACAGAGCAGATGGAGGAAACCTGTAGCAGTTGTTTGAGAATATGAAGTTTCACTTATTTGCTTGTGGTGCCCAACATCTTTCCTGCAACAGAAGAGAAATGTTCCTTGCACATTCTAGGTCATGATGCCTTGCAATGCTCCATTTGGGACAAACTAAATATCAAGAACTGTATGTTGTCCAAAGTAGGTACATTTATGATACAGCACATGGCAAAAGATAAGAAACTATCATATATGAATGAACAACTGTGATTGGTGTGGATTGGAGGCCTTGGAAGAAAATATGGAGAATGAATGCCTCATGCAGCTTGATGTGGCACCCCCAGTTTGATGTTCGACCCTTCACACATGGCTCTCATGTGCTTGCCAGTACTCACTAGTATGACTAGCATCTGCTTGCATACTTAATTTTTGCTGTTTTCTTCCTAGTATTTTTGCACTGCTAGGTGTAGTTTTGATATGGGGTTTGTCTGGGGAGAGAGTTCATAGTGTAAATAGTGCCACATATTTATCTTGAAGACTGCAACACAGCCTCTGCTTGTGGCAAAGTGTGGGAAGGATGGTATTCACCTGGTTCACCCGTGGGAGTTCACTTTGTGTCTCAGATTTGCCTCCAGGAAGGGTTTAACCCACTTACTGGTAGTCCTGTGTGCCTGGGGAGTTGTCTTCAGCCTTCAATGTGAAACCCAGGTGATTTGGACTGGACTCAGGCTATTGAGCTCCTTGAATAAAAGGGAGAGGATATTTCACTTCAGACAGGAGTGTATGAGAAGCCTATATCCAGCACTGAATTTATCCAGGCTGCAGCAGGTCGTGTTGCTGATGAGACAGATCCACTGCAGAGCTTGATGCTGAGTGGGACATCAACGAACTGGTGGCTCTGTGCTCAGGGACTGTGTATTCCTGGAGGCCTAGAATGCAGGAGGAATGCAGGAATGCAT
Organism: Climacteris rufus; assembly: GCA_013398175.1. NCBI lineage: Eukaryota > Metazoa > Chordata > Aves > Passeriformes > Climacteridae > Climacteris > Climacteris rufus. The sequence goes on from VZRZ01004834.1 coordinate 1,369,026, forward strand.
CTTCTGGAGGCAGGAGATGACCTGCCTGAGCCACTAAAGGCAAATAGAAGAAAATACATTTATAGACCTTTCACATGTAGTATTGGCATAGATTTTTTTTTTTTTAAGAAAAGCATTTTTTGTAGTAAAATTTGTGACGTGAATGACTTCCCAATATCCAGCATGTCAATGTGCATCTGTGGAAGAGTTAAGCCATCACTGTGGTTCACTGCAGTTTGGCATTTCTGACACCTAAGCAAGCCTCACTCCAATACAGAAATTTAACTTATCGTGACTTGTGACTGGAGAGAAAAGCAGGATCAGTCTGTCCTGTACAGATAAATTAGTTCAAACTTAAATAAGACAACTTGTATTTATGTTCTAGGTATTAAGCAGGAGGTTAACAATTGTCAGAAATAATTCATTTGCTTTAGTGCATATACATAAACCATTCTGATGTGTTAGTTAATGCTTTTTAAATTAAAAAACGTAAAGATCTGTGAACAAGATGAATCCTTAGCAATGAAAAAGACAGCCTTGCAAAACCTTGTCAGCTTGATTCCAGGTTGATGATTCCTATTAGAAAGAGTCATAATCAGATGTGCTAAAATGATGACAGTGTTGAATAAGTCAGCAAACGTGAGAAACAGTAGGAACAGGACCATTGTGGGATGCTGTCAGTGGTTGATTTCACCAGGTCTCAGTAGAGATGTGGCACTGTTTTTTTGTTTGAGTATTTAAAACATTTGTGTTATGAGAGTCATAAACAGGAAAAATTCTCAGCCTTATAATTCGAAGAACATTTCCCCCTCACCCAAATGCCTATGAAATAAAGAAATCTAAAATTAAAAAAAAAAAAAAAAGCCTTAATGTCAGTCTATACTAAAAGAAGTGTTGTTGTTTTATGCAGCAGCTTCTGTCATGGTTTTGCAATCATTTGAACACTAGGTAAAATTAAAATAAATGGAACAATAGTTGTTTTTATTTTATTATAATACAACAGAAAGTTGGATTTTTTTGGCTAGAGAAGTCAAGGCTTGCATCAAAACAAACTGCAGGCTTAGAGTTTGCAAGGAGTTATGGAACGTAGTATGTGTCTGGGTTTGTATAGTTTATCATCACTGTTGTCTTGTGAGGACAGGTTTGTCATAACTCACTGCTTCACTTTTCATGAATTACAGTCATGCTTTTTTTCACAAGCAATGTGAATAGTATAATTTCTCTCTTTTTTTTTTCTCTATACATACACTCAGAAGTACACTGTGTAAATCTGTGCCTCTTACTTCAGCAAAAATCCCTGTGAAGTAAAAATGCAGTTCATGTAAATGCTTGTGCACATTAGAAAAACATAAATACAACAGGCTTGTCCCAATATAAAGCAGCATTTAATGCTGGCATTACCTATTAAAAGCAGTGCATTAGGCTTATGGTAGATGTGTGCATGTTAGTTTAGCATAATACTGCTAAAATTGCCAATCTAAAGCCCAGTTGCTGTAGCCATTAAGAAAGCAAATGCTCTTTCCCCTTCATTTATAGCAGTATTTGGTCAGTGTGCAATGTGATTAGGATGATATTCCATCACACTGGACTTTCATTAATCAACAGATAACCCTCTCAGTTGAGTAAATTCAGTTTCTCTGCATCTTAGGGCTAAGACAAAGTATGAATCCTACCAGTCAGATAAGTCTAGCCAGCAAAGTGGGGAGGAGAGAAATAAGGTTATTCTTTTTTCCCTACCGTATCTCCGCCCTTGTGTAGTGCCTGAGGTACAGAGCATCAGAGATGGAGACAGCCTTCTGTGCACCCCAGTTTGCTGTGGTGGTTTCATCTGGGTGAGTCAGGGGACACGGTGCTGTCATACACAGATACAGACGAACTTGCAGAGAGGTCTGAAGAGGGGGGAACCCCCATCCAGGCACTGAACTGCCACAAAATGGGAGTTGCTTTTCTGCCTAGAGCAAGTCTACAGTTTACTGGAGACCCACTCAGAGCCAGCGTCCTTTGTGAGCAGTAAGGCACATAGATCTTTCTCTGAATCAGCCTTCACCCTGGGCACCTTCCTGTCAATGGGCTACTACTGTGCTTGTCTCACATGGGGTCCTCTACCTCTGCACTGCAGCTCTTTTATCTTCCCTCTCCATTAGGCCTCTTTTCAAGACTTTCTTAAGGGAAGGAGACCATGTCAAAAAGTCATCGCTCTTGCCAGTGGGCACTGGGTATGACATCTGATGGCTGCCAAAAAAAGAGACTTCTTTTTCCAAAGTGGAGCAGGTGGCAGTAGCTGACTGGAACACCATGCTGGCATTCATTATATCATAGCACTGACAGCAGAGCTGGAAGCTAACAGGTTCACAGTTGCCTAATATCATCATGCTGAAGACATTTTTAGAAAAGTTATGCAATTGATTAGCTGGCTATATATACCCTTTTTCTTTCCAAGCTGAGTGGGTATTTTTGTCCTAACACAGCTAATACCAATAAAATAGATTTACAGGTGAAATGCTGCAAATGATGTTTTTAGCAGGTTTTGGCAGCACATTTTCCCAGGGCTCTCACACCATGCCACAATAGCTCCTTGAAAGTTACATGAAATGCACAGGAAAGTGACCACACTAATATGATTCCTAAATCCAAGAGTAATATTTGACTGATTCTTCTAAGGAAGGGCATTTTTCCTGTACTTCTTTCGCTGTGTCTCCCAAACTGCTCCTCCTCTCCCCTGCAGAAGGACACAATGCCATCTGAACAGACAGTGGGAAAAATCTCTCCTGAATGGCAACTATACCTTGCTCTGCATTCCAGATTCCCGCTAATTTTAGGCATGCATCTGAGGCACTTAAATTGGGATCAGTGTCAGCCCAACTCTGATAATCCCGTTGAAGAGACAGGTGTTTGAGAGTGTGATTCAGTTTACCTCAGATCTGAGTAAGAAGAGGAAATGTGGGACACCCACCTCCTCTTCTTTCAGTGCCATAGTTACATATCTCAGTGTTTAAAGGATTAAGCCAGGACTGTGTTGTCTCTCCAAACTGATCCGACAGATGTGGTGAAGTGATTTACTTCAGCTTAAATTGTGATTTAGTTGTGAATGAACAGTCAAACACTTAAAAGAAACAAATTCTGGTAACACTGATATGTGATTGGATACAGGTGAAAGACATGACAATTACTTTTCTCCCTGCAATGACAACAGAAGATACATGACTCAGTTATCAATCTCAGGATCTTTATTCAAGCTTAATGGTAGATGCTGGAGTGAGGGAGATTTTAATTTTGCTCTATTGTATTTGCCTAGTAAAATAATTGCAACATTTTCTCTTGGATGAGGACTTTGCTAGAGTTACTTCTGCTTCTAAACCTGAACAATTACAGCAGGGCAATATGTTGTATGAGAAACTGCAGTGTAAAGCTATGGAGCTGTCAGCTGATTCAGATCTCGACTAGCCTTTTATCAAGCAAAACTCACCATTAATAGCCCAGCTTAGATCCAATGGTCACTAAAAAGACACGGAACATAATTTTTACAGGTTATACTTTTAAATTTTCCCCCACGATTTTCCTTTCCTTCCTGCCTTTCCCTTTTTATCTATTAGTATTAGTATAATACTTAAAGAATGGGGAAAGAATGAAAGAAAGGTATGTAAAATCCAAACTTGTGGGAGAAGAGGGAGTTGAAAATCAATAACCAAATGAGCAGGAAAACAATTACTTTCTGGTGCCAATGTTTTCATTTTCCTAGTAGGACTTTTGACCCTGAAATGTTCTACCTGCAGTAGCTCCCGATATTTGTTAATTATCAACCCACACTTCAAAGCCGGTCGGTTTTCAAGGGCTTTTGTGGAGGTTAGCTCAGGAAAATGAGTATTCAGTACTGCAGGAATATGTCTAATTTGAGGAGGTTTCATTTTGGTAGGGCTTGGGTTTACATGAATGCATTGTACCTCTCAGATGTCTTTAAAGTGTCTTGGGGATAGGCCCTTCAAAGAAAGAAAAGAAATGTATGAAATATAAAAGTCATGGGATATTTCTGACACAGTGTCATATGATTTTGCATTGCAAGATAGCATCTCTTGGAAAATGATAGATAAATCGAATGTTTTAAAATATATATGGTGTAGTAGTTGCTGTAGAGACTGATAAGGACATGCAGAAGGCTTTCCATTTTGTTTCACTTTGTTATATCTTTTAATAATTTAGCCTAGATATTATTTTTATGCTGGCAGTATCATTTCTGATCTCAGTTGTCCTCTGACCCCAAAACACCTTTGAAACTAGTAAGTAAAACAAAGTACCCAATTCTGCCCTTCCTGTTTACACAAGATTAAAGCCAAGTTTTGCCCAAGGAGGACTGCATGGTCGGCCCAGTGATCTGGAAAAGAGAAACAAACAATAATACAAACTAAGATTCTCAAAAGTCACTGTTAAGATTTTTTTTTAATATCTTATTAATTTCAGAGAAATTGATGGCTATAAGTAATTATGAATGCAGCCCAGCATGCATATTTGTTATTAGTAGTGGAGACTTTCTGTTAGCATTTTCTGGTTTTAAGAATGAAGAAAACACTTTTGTGTATTTCATTACTCCCCAATTCCTGTCTATATTCAACTAAAAATTTGATAGTAGCATTTCCAAATTATATATTATTTTAAAAAATTATTAAAAAGCAACTTTAAAAATCAGTTAACCTAAAGGTTAAGTGTAGAACAGCATTTGAGCCTAAAGTAACTTAACCCTTCTTTAAAAAGACCTAAGTGTAAAGAATAAAGACAGTATTTTTCCTTTTCCTTTTTTTTAAAGAAGCCACATGAAATGTTCTCCGAGTTAAGTTTTACCATTCATAATGAATGCAGTCTCGCCATTCAAATGCGACCATAAGTACACAGAAGATAAGAATTTAATTAAATGTAGATTAAAACCAAACAGGAAAACACACTCGCTGATAATTTTATCCCATCCTCTGGCCATATTTTTTATACTTCCTTCTTGTTCTTCTTTGGGCTATAGCTTATCAACATGCCGATAGTACCATAACTCATTACATCTGATGGTGCTGCTGAAATGTGCAGGCTTGGTGCTTGAATTTCAGAGGCACTTAAAATGCAAAGCATGTAAATGTCTATGTTAAATATATTAGTGTGGTAATGTTAGTGAAGAGAAAGTGATTTCTTACAAATCCTTGTACCTCACATCATACACTATTATTGCCCGGTCACAAACTGATTTAAAAAATATCTGTTGAGGTTTTTTTCTGAAAATACATTTCTCTTAAAATGTATTAATTTTATTTTCATATGTCTTACCTATCAATTTTCCTATTAATTTCAGTTACTGAAATAGATTACTGAAAACATAGAGATTATATTTTTAGGGCTTGGTTAAATACACATGAGGTAAACAGCTGACTGGGAGAGGTCTGACCTACCCATACAGTGTCACAGTTCAAGACCAAATCACTGTTCAGTCTAAATGGACGTGGATACCAAAATACTTTTAATCACTGATATACGCATTTTTATGAATTATGTCATTTTCTTGTTCCATGGAGGGAGACAACATTGTCCAAAAGCTGGGGGGTTGCTGGGGATTTGTCTCCAAGGGATATCCTCAGTTATAGAGTAGGTAGAGAATTGAGAACAGCTCTGAGAGAAGGACTTGGGGGTGTTGGTTGATGAGAAGCTTGACATGACATGTCACTGTGCAGTTGCAACCCAGAAAGCCAACCACATCCTGGGCTGCATTAAAAGCAGCGTGGCCAGCAGGGTGAGGAAGGGGATTCTGCCCCTCCACATTGCCCTCATAAGACCCGCCCCAGTTCTGTGTCCAAGTCTAGGGAACCCAATATAAGGAGGATGTGGGACTCTCAGAGTAGGTGTAGAGATGGGTCATGGCCAGAGGGTGAGAACACCTCTTCTATGAGGACAGTCTGAGAGAGTTGAGGTTGTTCAGTCTGGAGAAAAGAAGGCTCAGTGGAGACCTTAGAGCACCTTCTAGTACCTAGAGGGGGCTTACAAGAGAGCTGGAAAGGGACTTTTTGCAAGTACCTGTAGTGATAGGAGAAAGGATAATGGCTTTACATTGAAAGAGAGCAGGTTTACATATTAGGAAGAAATTTGTTACTGTTGTGGTGGTGAAACACTCAAACAGGTTGCCCAGAGAAATTGTGGATGCCTCATCCTTGAAAGTGTTCAAGACCAGGCTGGATGGGACTTAGAGCATCCTGGTCTAGTGGAAGATGGCCCTGCGGGTGGCAGGGGATCTTTAAGGTAGCTTCCAACACAAAGCATTCCATGATTATACAAATATCCATTTCCATTCATTGGCTCATCTGAATTTAACAGTGATTAACAGCTGATTATGCCAAAGTTAGTCCTCTGTTCCTATAGCTGCAATACTTCCTTAACTTACAGGGGTCAGTAAACTTCACGCACTTGTGCTAACAGTGTTGTCAATTGAGCCCAGCTGGTACGCACAGCTGCATTTGGGTGCATTGTTATTGATAATCCAATTAGAAATACTGTTTTTTAATGTACAACAAGAATAAATATTTATGTCTTATAGCGAAATACTTAATGTAGACTAAATTCATGGATTACAAAGTGGCTGGATGGCAGCCTGTGTATTTCTGCCTGATCTGCAAAAAGTTCTTTAGCTAAGCAACATTGCAAGATAAAAGAAAAACATGATACATAAATCATTTTACCTCAATTTATCCACGATTTTTATTTCCAATGTATTTTTCTCACTGTGTATACTACACAGTTTGAGAAAAGATGGAAAAATATTTCAATCTGTGATGGTAGAACAGTCTTTGGGCCCTGCTCAGAAACAGAGATCAAAGTAGTAGTTTGCTTAATTAAATATTATGCTAAGGTTTAGAATGTCAATGTATACTTTAATATGCAATCTTGATTTATTAACCACTATTAAAGCATAACTGAAATAATTTCTATGCTCATGTTATCTTATATTTATAACCAAGGCCTCAAAAAAATGGAACTTCCTTTCGTTTTGCAGCAATGGGAGGACTGCTATTTTATCAGCAAATAAATTATTTATCTGTATTTTGCTTTTAAGTGATTTAGAATGCTTTGAGACTTGCATTGTGATTATGAACTTTGCTTCAGCTCTTGACCAAGAGGTATTTTAAAATGAAGAAGATGGATCTGTAATTTTTTATAATTAGATGGCCTTTGACCTGAGCTTTGTGGATCAATCAGGAGAGAAATTACTTCCTGTAAAAAGTTTAATAATATTAAAAAGTAATTACTGAGGTAATCAGAGCAAACTCTGCACCTCATCAAGAACGATACCTGACCTGCCATCACTCAAATTTAGGACAGGATTTTCCAGTGCCAGACCAGACAGCATAGGAGGTATAAGAGACCAATGAGTTAGAATTCCCCACCATTTCTGTCATTTTCAGGGTAGGATCTAGCCTCCATTTCTTCCACTTGACAGCAAAATGAAACTGAATCCTTGAGAACTTACATTTAAATATTGTCTTTAAATTATTAACCGTAATAATAGTTTGTGTCAGGTGAAGCTAAATTTGAGCCTGGAAGTTGGCACATTTCAAAACTGAGTCTTTTCAATGTCAAAGCCATTTGATACATTTAAACTGATACACCACTATACTAAATTTTTGGACATACTAAAAGAAATAATATGTAAACAATAGTAAAGAAACTCTATTTAAATAGACTTAGGAATGAAGTATATTATTTTTGCAACTACTGCTGTCCTGTTACACATGGAGAGAAAAGTCAGCCCAAGGGTTTGTGAAACAATGCTTCAAGAGAAGGTATTTCTGATCATTATGCTGACATTTGGGGATAGTTTAAAAAACAACATGTTTCCAGTCCTGAGATGCTGCTGTACATTTTAAAGCAAAGAATACTGCAGGTGATGGGAAAATCTGAAATCTGAGATTCTAGAGGCATTGCCCTGAAAAAGCTGTGTGTAGAATTTCACGTGTTAATAATACAAAATGTTCAAAGAATTGCTCTGTTAGCATGGACATCTTAGGACAGTTCCACAAAGGACGGATCCATCAAATAGAATTTATAGTTTGAGCAAAGAGACAGTGGAGAGAAAGTCTGTATTAATACTGAAGTGTCTGTGAGCTTTTCCGAGCACATTGTTAGGGCTTCATGCTTTCCGGGAACCACGAAGTGCCGCTCCGCAACAATGACGGCCTCTTTCCACATCTGCAAGTGTAAGCGTTGATTTGCAGAACAATTGATTCTTTTGTACACTTCCTGAGGAAAGGCAGAACAGGCTGCAGAAAAGCTATAAAATTTATTTTTCGTTCATTGTCTCTATGCCCCAAGTTCAGGAGGTGTTGGCTTTTGCCTTTCTGCTAGCACAGAGGGATGAGTAATTCAGCAAAACAGCAGGTGTGGCAGCACCCACTCCTGCGGAGCACAAGAGCTGCATGGATGCGTCCAACTTTTGATCCTCAGCCAGTTCTGTGCCTCCAAAATTGTCTAAGTACCACAGCATATGATATCAGTAATGTTTTCAGACAGGAAGTCAATGAAAGGGGGGGCTTTTTGAAAGGAGCGCACTGGATTTATTTTTCCTCTGACAAGTTCATTGCTTTTGAGCTTATCCAATTTTGGTGGAAAGCTGAAGCCTGTCCCTGCGGATTTCACCATCTGGTAAAGAAAGGCTCCACAGCAAAGCAGAGCTCGTGGGACTGAGACCCCTGGTTCTCTATCCCAAGCTGGTGATACAAGTCCGGCTCCAGCACAGCCACTTGCTGGTCCCCACTGCCTCCTAGGAGCCAGCAGCCCTGTTTCTTCTTTCTGGTGCCTTTCTTCTGGCACCACTGGGAAGCTGCTGCATTCAGTGTTGCAGAGGCAAGGGAAACATGGCTTGCTTCCAGCTAAGAGGCTGTTTTGGTATTATCACCCCTCCTCGGGGAGATGGGTGAGGATGGAGAAATGCAGTGGGACACAGCAGCTCTCTGATGGGCAGGGTGAGTCATGGGAATTACTTTGCAGATGCTGAAACTCCACCGGTGTCAGAGCTTAATAATTTTGCTGGTGTTTGATCCTGTTTCCCTTTAGAGTCATACCTGATATCAAGGCATCAAGAAAGCCTTCAGCTTCTGCTGTCTAATAAAGACTGTCTCCTAATCCTCCTAACTGTGCATCTGTACTGTTGGAGTGAAATAGTCTATGTTCCACCTCTGTTTTTTCCTGCATAGTTCATGGGTATATCATGTCTGTACAGAAATCTATTTGAGGCAGGAAAGCACTTATGTATTTGCATGGTCTTTTATGTTTAACAAGTAATTTATTAATACATATTTGTTTGCAAGTTACACTATCACCCACTAAATGTCCCATATCCTGGTATGCAGAAGCACATCCTGTACTTTATAAACAAAATTCATATTGCATGCTTACTTTTATTCTTTCTAGTGCAAGACTGGAACTGCCTAGAAATGTTGCCATTTATTCTGTGAAATAAAACATGCAAAGCTTTGCATGCAAATGTGTGATGTCCAGTTGGCGTTAAATTCAAGAAAAGCCCTTTTCACAGCTAACTGATTCCCCAGTGTACAGCAGTACTTACCTTTGTTAATGTCTGAGTCACTCAAAATACCAACATTACCTTTTGTCCAAAGGTGCTTACATCCTCAACAAACACTGTAATGATTGAATCATCAGTTCAGCATGAATAGTTTTAAGTGAGCTACAGGGTGGCAATTTCATTAGGTTAAGTAGCTTTCTGTAAAATGTTTGTGAAAATAAGCCAGGAGAAGTTAACAGTTGTGAAAACCAAAAGGAGAAAATGACCTCTACTAACAGGACTGAAGCCAGTAATATTTTCTGTTATTTTGGCTGAACAATGAATTCCTTAAAAATTTCCTCCCTTCTGAAGTCCCTTTTCTGCATTTTTCATTTTACAAACACTGGGTTACAGTCTCACAGAACAACCTAAGTGAGTAAGCCACACTCCAAGTACAAACAGGCTTATATATAGATCACCTTAAAGGCAGTATCTCCATCAGGCATTACAGAGAACACCTCACCATGAATGGTAATATTTTAAGTGACTGTTTCAAAATTCAGTGCCCAGCCTCCAAGTCAGATTGTGGCTAAAGCATGTTGCAGTGTTAACAATAACATATTCTTCCCAGAAAAACTAAAATGACAGGTGTAGCTATTGATGCTTCAAGCACATAGTCTGACCTATAGACTCACAATCTGCTGCACTCAATCCAGCACATACTGTGGCAACAGAGCTGTGCTGGAATCATGCTGGAGACAGACTGACAAGTGCTATGTATGAACTTTAACTGTCCCTCCCAAATGTGGGTTTCATTTGCTTCTTAAACTGATCGGTGCTGGAAATGAGCATCTCCCTATGCCTTATTGAGAAATTATTTTCTTTCTAGCATATAACACTACACACTATAGGGAATATGTATCTAATGTGGTCTCTTTTCACATGTTACAATATTTAAGCCTTGAGTTAAAAGGCTGTTTCTTGTGAAATGTGTATCCTTCAGTTAATTTTTGCAGGTAGAGTCTTGCTGCATTATAATTGCAAGTTGTATTACCCTTCTGATTATTTCTCTGGACTCCCCTATTTCTGCAGAAGAAGCAATTACAAAGAACTAAAGCGATAATACAGCAAACATAACTTTAATTCTGCTTTCAGTGATTTATCAGTTATTATATTTTGAATTTCTCTTCAGATCATTGATTCCAGTTTGATTTTGCTCATACATCAATTTTGTCTAATTCTAAGTAAATATAAGTCACATTTTTTACATTATACCCCTCAGAGGACTTTATTTTTTCATTTCAGTAAGTATTATTTGAATCATAAAAAACCCACATTACAGTATTCATAACACACTGCTTATGTGACAGTTTTTGAACTTTAATATTCTTTTCTGTAGTGTGAGGGCTTAGCAGACTATAAAAGAGACATATTGTTTATAATGTTTCTTCGCCACAACAAATGATGCACTTCTAGCGTTTATGAAATGGCAGTAGTTTTCTAAATTTGTGATTCTTCTGTGTTCAGCAGTCAAGAACAGTTGTACATCTGCTCAGCACAGACTTTAGGAGACCATGAACTTTAATTGAGGAAAAATAATGAGGGTTCAGGGACCACTGATACAGAGTCGGTTGGTAAGGCAGGTGCCCTGCTGCCAGATCAATGGATTATTTACTCCTTTGTCATAAACAAGAAACAGTTGGGTCTTTGTAGAGATTACATTCATATTCCAAAGCCAGGCTGCCTTTTTCTGCTCCTTTGTAAACATGCAGTATATTGAATACTTTTGAAACTTGCTCTGAAAAACATAATAACTTTGCTCCTTCATTAAATTATGTAATATTAACCTTAATAGTACAATTTAAAGCAAGAATTTTAAATGCAGTGATACTCATTTTGCCAAAATCCTAGTGGGCATATTAATTCATAATCTCTACTTCATGTGCACAGAAAGGATTCTGGTAGTTCTGGAGCATGTTTACACATGCATACAAAGGCATATTTTTAATGCAAAAAGTTAGATAAAAATCTAGAATAAGAAAGACAATTATATTAAGATATTTAGAAGGAAAGAAAAAAAAGAGAAATACAGCAGAGCACATTTAGCCAATCTTTTACAGTCTGACTACCATAATGGTAATGTTGTTTCAGAATAGAGTTTATAAAAATTTACACACCACTGAAGTGGAAATTTCTGATGCTTTAATCAGAAAAAATGCAGACTGCTTTTCCATGTGAGTCAAGCAAGTAATCAGGAGTTTCAGTAAGCGTTCCTAATCCTAAGTGTTCTAGTGGATATCTTTTACACACCTGTGTAACCCAATAGGGCAAGGTCAGCCAAAAAAGGCATGTTCTGACCTCATAGGTATTCATTAGAAAAGCAAACAAAGCCCACTGTGCAAGACTGCATAGAATAAGCCTTAATTTCCATTTTAACAAGTTAGTCAGTCTCACATTAGAGTCATAGAATCATAGAAATGTTTAGCTTGGAAAAGATCTGTAAGATCATTCGGTCCAACCATTAACCCAACACTGCCAAGTCCCCCATTAAATCTTTTCCCTAAGTGCCACATTGACATGTCTTTTAAATACTTCTAGGCACAGTGACTCTAGCACTTCCTTGAGCAGCCTGTTCCAATGCTTGACAACTCCTTCCAGGAAGAAAATTTTTCTGATATAGAATCTAAATCTCCCCTGGTGCAATTTGAGGGCATTTGCTGTTGTCCTGTCTCTTTACTACATGGGAAAAGAAACCAACCCCCACCTCACTATACCCCCCTTTCAAGTACTTTTAGAGAGCAATAACGTCTGCCCTGAGCCTCCTTTTCTCCAGGATAAACAGCCCCAGCTCCTTCAGCTGCTCCTCATACAATTTACTCTCTAGACCTTTCACCAGCTTTGTTGCCCTTCTCTGGACATACTCCAGCACCTCAGCATCCCTCATGCAGTGAGAGGCCCAAAATTAAACCCAGGATTCAAGGTGAATCCAATGCTGAGTACAGGACAATCACTGCTGTAGTCCTGCTGGCCACAGCATTTCCGATACCAGCCAGGATGTCACCTGGGCACACGGCCAGCTCATGTTCAGCCGGCTGTTGACCAACACTTCCAGGTCGTTTTCAGCCAGGCAGCTTTCCAGACCCTCTTCCCCAAGCTCATAATGTTACATGGGGGTATTGTGACTCAAGTGCAGGACCCAGCACTTTGCCTTGTTGACCCTCATACAGCTGGCCTCAGGCCATTGATCTAGCTGAAGTTCCCCACGAGAACAAGTGCAAGTGATTGTGAGACTTCTCCCAGCTGCCTATAGAATATTTCATCTACCTTTTCCTCTTGGTTGGGAGGTCTGTAACAGACTCCCACCATGATACCTGCCTTGTTGGCCTTCCCTGACTCTTACCCAGAAACACTCAACTCTATCTTCACCATCATTAAGCTCCAGACAATCAAAAGACCCCCTAACATACAGGGCTATCCCACCACCTCCACTTCCCTACCTATCCCTTCTGAGGAGTTTATAGCCATGCATTGCAGCATTCCAGTTGTGTGACTCGTCCCATCATTTATCCCTGATGACAACTATGTCATAGTTTTCCTGCTGCATAATGGCTTCCAGTCTCTCCTGTTTGTTGCTCATGCTGTGAATTGGTGTAAATGCACTTCAGCTGGGTTATTGATCCTCTGCCTTTTTCAGGGGAAGAAGCTCTAATTCCCACATGACTCTTCTCAGGCTCTTCTTTGGTTTCTATCACATCAATAAGCCTTTCATCCTTGTGGCCTCATGGATCTTCTTCCCCTGCATCCACCAAGAAAATAGACTGAAGGACCTCACTAGCACACCATCCCTCAAACAGTGGCATGCCACTCCAAGGTTTATCTCCAATGACCCTTATTTTATCCCCTTCCCCCTTAAAATCTAGGTTAAAGCTCTCTCAATGAGCCATGCTAACTCCTGTGTCTTTCCCCCTTTGAGACAGGGGTGCCCCTTCTGTCATGTGACCAAAAACGCCAAAATTCTGCCTATAACACTAAATTGGGAGCCATATATTATTCTGCTGGCTCTATCCATTTCTTCCTTCATCATTCCCTCCAACTGGAAGGAGAGAGAACACCACTTGTGGTCCTGATGCCTTAACCAGTTGTCCCAAAGACTTGAAGGCTCTTTTGGTTGCCCCCAGCATTCTTGTTGCCACTTCATTGCTGCCCATGTGATAAATCCATAATGGCTCATAACCTGAGGGCCATTCCAGTGTAGGAAGTTTGTCCTTCACATCTTTAACTTACACACCAGGGAGGCACAAGACTTCTCTAACAAGTAGGTCCAGACTGCATATTGATTCTTCTGTTCCCCTTGGGAGAGGGTCTCCTATGACAGAGACCCGTCTTTTTTTCTTTCTGGAAGCAGTTTTGACATGGGTTGTAAGGAAAGTTAACCTTGGCAACACCTCCACACTACATGAACAATCATCCTCATCATTGTTCAGTTCCACTTGCAGAGCCTCCTACCTATTATGCCAGGGACCCTGGGGAGGTGGAGCAGCCTTAGAGGAGATGCACCTGCTGCATCACCCAGCATTTGTCACTACTGCCCCCAATCACTTTAGTCATGTGTTCAGCCATGCAGAGAGAGGACAGGGAATTCTCCATATCATGCATCCTGTCAGTCTGTCAGGCCCTTCCCAGGGAAGGCAAGGTGCAATTCCAGCAGTCTGTCTTTTTGTCTGATACTGCTCAGCCCAATGACTTCCTCCTCTAGCACTGAGCAGAGGAGTTCCTCCATCTGAGCACACCCCCACAGGGGTGCTCACTCTTGCCATTCATACTGGCACCAGAGCTGTGTGCAGCTCCAGCTGGCACCAGGGTGGCAGCGTGGCCCCACCAGAGCACTCAGAGTGGGTGCAGAAAGGCCGTGGATTTCTGCCTGAGGGTTCTGCTGCTCCCTGCTGGAGCTGCCAGGATTTCAGTGCCCTTCATGCACCCCTTCTGCACCAGCTGCTGCCTAAACTGCCATGCCACGTCCTGCTGACTGCTGACCTGCCTGGCCACCCTTCTGGTGCTGCTCCTGGTCACCAGCACTCCCCAGGGGCTTCTTTTATATGTGTGGGGGCCTGGCCACCACTGCTCCTGGCCTGACAATTGATGTGAGCTGTGGGCTCCTGGTATCTGTCTGGGTTCCACATGAAGTTCTCCCAGTTTGGGAACTCTCTGGGTGCCACCCTGGAGTGCTCTGCTGTGGAACGAGCCAGTAACAGAGCCTCTCACCTCAGCAACCAAGGCCATGGGCCCTGTGGACCCTGTGCCGTTCAAGAAAGCATGTTTGCTTAAATCTCTTGTCAGAGATTATGGGATTCAGTTTCTAGTAAGGGTCTGAGGATCCAGGAGCTCTGACTTCAGAAAGTAGGGTGTTCATCATCTGATTTCCAAAATGTCTCCTCAAATTGCTAAATAATAACTGTTTTCAAGAAACTGGGTTTTTTTCAACCTAATGCCCCATGCTGAAATGTTGTTCCAAATAATTCCTTGTCACACTCCACCTCCATATTTCTAATCAAGAATTCTGAGTTAATCTTTTGGGGAATCTCTGTTCTTAATGCTAAATAATAAGTACATTGTTGCATGTAAAGTATCTGTAAGAAATCCCCAGTTTCTACAATGTAGTTTCTTTGGTTTTGTTTTTTTTTGCCAAATTACTAATTATGTTACTAAAGTTATCCAGACGATATCCAGATTTAATAAATACAGGAAAATAAATTTTATCTTGTAAAATACAAATTGCCCAAGATGTATTCCCTTAATTCATGTAAGATGTTTTCTATCCCATTTTTCTGCTGTTCGGAATAACTCAGATTTTCTGTTCTTGGGTATAAATTTTACTCCTACATATTCCACTCACTATTCTCCTCATGCTTTACTGAAGTAATCTTTGCATATTCCCATTTCTGCAACTATTTTTGGTATTTTCTTCATGGCCATGCTGTTGGGGGTCACAAACAACAGTGCTTTGGAGTGAGTGTGTGTCCTGGTTTGAAACTCAAACCCACAACAGTGTGCCAACAGATATATCCTCTGTGTAAGGGGTGGGAAACAGCCTGATAAGTGATGAAAGTACCAGCATTTGTCACTATTGCTACAAGGTACTCCTCTGTGGTGTCAGAATGCTTATAGCCTTCATTTTGCATGTATGTAGAACTAATACACTACTTTGATTTTCTATGCTCAGATATGCTCAAGCTATTCAGTTGCTTCAAATTTATTCCAGAGCACTTGAAAACAGAATTTAGTCTGTAATTTTATCTTTCCAGTGATGATCTAATCCACAAATGAAGCTACAAGTAATTGCATTGAAAGGATTTTCATATTATATAAATTCCATAATAAAAGCCAATGACTGCAAAATGTATACATTAAAATTGATAGAATACTTGTAACTTATTTATAATCAGGTAATTTGTTTATTGCCAAGTCTACCTTGAATTTTAGGGATTAAAAGATGGTGAATTTTAAAAGTAGAAAGATTACACTATATACACTATATACAGGAAATGTAAATCTCAAGACTAACTAGCCTGTGTTTTTTGTAGAACCTGTTAAGCAATGGTCAGTTAATAATTTTATAAATATTAATAAATTATGACCACCAGAAATTACAGTGATCATAACAATTTTGTATAGGTCATACATACTACTCATATTTAATGCAATAATTTTTATTTGTTATATATAATTGCAATCCAAAGAGATAGGTACTGCTTTTAGTGTTGAAGGATGTACTAAAAAAATCAGGAGGTTGTTTGGTATGCCATGATCTGAAGCTACGTGTAAAAAACCTCAAGATTTGTTAATCTTTAAAGCTGTGCACAGAACAATACTTTATCTGCTGTCCTGCACCCTTAGGAAAAGAAAATCCTACATGTTTCTGAAGTGTGTTGCTTTTAGTTTGACCACCATGAGCTTCATCTGCACTTGTAAAAGCTGATGTAATAGCTGTTTGTATTTCATACAACTATCTCCCAAGTGAGCCATAGGGGTTAATCTGAAGATTAGTAGCTCAAATCCCAGCGTTTTCTGTATAGTTTTCAATTTTAAATTGTATGCTGTTATTGACAGTCTTCTTTCCTTTTACTTCTTATTAATTGTGATATTTGGAAGGACTACAGCAGTATCAGAATGACAGCAAAGGTATGTGCATAGAAATTATGTGAGTCTTGCTGGGTTTATATACATATTTATGTAAACGTGTATTTTCATAAAAGCTTACTATAAGCATGATTAGCATTTGTGATTCTTTATATTTTTCTTTTATGTTCAGAATCTCACAAGGTCATCTAGCTTTTGAACTTTGTAGTATATTGAGCATCTGTCTAACTTAACAGGTTTTCTGATGAATTTAGATAATTATTGTAAAATGGTATTTTCACTTGGAAGTTCAGGGGAAAATGAAAGCAAACATGTAATTCACAAACATACTTTACAAAATGGCAAGAAATAAGTGCATCTTTGCAGTCTGGCTCCATGTGAAATTTTCTACCCATCACTTGGCCAGAGAGAGACAGGCTAAGTGTGTCTCTGATGCTTCTACTAATCTGAAGTTTCTTACAGGATTAAAGTTGTTCTTGCAATATAAACAGGATCTTCCTGAGGGCTGTATTAGATCATTTTGAAATGAAAACAATAATACACTTAAATATTTTTTACTGGAGAATATAAAAAAAGTCTAGCCTTTTATCTGAATTTCAAAGATCACTGGTTTATATTAGCATTTTCAAAACAGCATTTGTTTTTACCCCATAGCTGTATCTACAGCTATCGTCTCCTTCTCTTTTCCTAATGGCTCTCTACCTAGCAGAAAAGATACAGCAGTATCTAAAGGCTGGACAGCAAAAAGAGCTCAAACTGGAAAGAAATGCACTTTTTAGACACTGAGATTAATTAGTCCTTGGAACAGTTTAATTGTGATATATTGTCTGTTGCTTAGTTCCTTTTAATGGAGTCCGCATACTTTCAGAAAAGAAAAATGTGACCACAGCTTGTGAAGCACAAGCCATGTCCAGAATTACTGGGCAAATTCTAAGATATGCAGCAGGCAGGATGCCAGACTTGATAACCAAAACACTTCCTTCAGATGTCAGAACCAATGCAAATGCCTTTCTATTACATTGTTACTCTCTTCTCACTTCTCCTGTTATTTGCCCTGATGTTTTAAATACTTCTTGCCATGCTTTAGATCTCACATGAGAAGGAATCACTTACTGACATAATAAAAACAGAGTGGGATTCTCATGGGAGATGATAAAGCATGATTGCACTGTAAGCAGAGATAGCATAAACTCCTCCGTGCATCCTCACCTGATTCTCAACATTTGAACCTTATACTCTAATGGTATCTGAGATTCCTAAGAGAAGGGAGTAGTTTTCCGGGTTATCAAAGATACTTGCTTCAGACATTCTCTGAGCTGTTTATCTGTTAAAGGGGATTGATGAATTTCTACATTGTGAATTGGTGGATTTGTTTGGTTTTTGCTTCAGTTTTTTTGGTTTTTTGGGTTTTTTTGTTTGTTTGTTTTGTTTGTTTTTGGTTTTGTTTTTAACTTTTTTTATTTTTCTTCACATAGATGTCAAAATCAGATTCTGGTCTAAGCTAATAAAACCCTTCTTTCAGCCAACAAAGGCCAAGATATGATTTATGACTTCACTGGTGGAGCAGCCAGTCTCAAGAACGTTAGGCCAGTGTGTAAGGGTCTGGTTGGTGCTGCTGAGGAGAAAGGGAGGAGGAAGCCACCCCTGAGAGTTATGAGGCAAAAGGCAGGAGTTGTGAACTACAACAACTGCATTTAGCTATTATCAATTATTAATACAGTCAAATGGCATTTTCTCAGGAAATTTTTTTCCAACTAAAAGTAAATCCAGAAACACAAAGTTTTATGTTTCCATTCTTGCCATAAGTCTACAGCACAGTCACTGAAGCTGGTGTGGATGTAGCAACAAAAAGGTGAAACTCTGCTCTGTTCCAGTTCCGGCTGCTCAGCCTGCCAGGGCTCCTGCTAATACACAGATGCCACTATCTCCATTACAGCAGTTAAACTGTCAAAAAAAAAAAACAACAACCTGTCAAAAATTAGAAGGAACATGGGTATGTTTGCCTCAGTTAGAGTGGTTTACTGCAATGCAGGCACATCTGCACATCTTCTTCATGAAACACCACAGTTGTAGCACAGAAGTAAGAGCACAAATGAAAAGTCCCATTTTTAGAAGATTTGTAATGTGGCTCACATCCGAATAATCACCCAAATAATAAGAGAAGGACTAAGTGAATAAAAAAAGCTTCCCACAGGCCTTCTAAAAAATGCACACTTACCATCACCGTGCTATGAACTGTGAACGGACAAGTCTGTCACAACCAGACTTACAAGAAAGCAAAGGTTATTCCACATAAGATAAGCAGTTAGTATAATGAAGATTTTTTTTGAGGAAAAAGAAAAATCAATATTTATGCTTTCATCACTGTATTTTATATAGAGATTGCAAATTCAGCACACTGGATGGAACTAAGAAGTTAATTCTGGGGATTTTTAGTAGCATTGTTATTATTCTGTAAGAATTACTGCAGTACATCAGACAAAAGATCCACATCTTATCCCTAGAAAATGCTTCATCCATCTTCTTAACACCCGCATCCCTGAAATTCATATTTTTTTTTTAAGAGATAAGTCAGTGGATAAGGGGGATTGATGCCTTATCTGACAAAATGACCAAAGCTTGAACACATGCAGTCTAATTGCTCCTTGCTAACTCTGCAAACTTGACTATAGCCTCCCTTCCCCCATCCTACACATCTACCTACATTTAAGCATGAAATGGCAGCATCTCATGAAAGTCTTTCTTCTTGGGTAATGTGGTAATATGAAGACAATCTTTCCCATATTAATTTCCCCCTTCCCTGAATCAGTAAAAGTACAATAGAGAAAATACCAGTTATCTTAAGAAAAATCAACAGCTACATTGTGAAACTTGGATTTAAAAAGTTAGTAAAAAAAAAAAAAAAATATTGTATTTCATGGAGTTGGGTAAGGAAAGAGGCAAACCAGAAACAGGGTATAACTGTGATTGTTAGGAATAAAATAAGGTACCTTGTAATTGAAGTATTCTTGCCATATTCTTAAGCCTTTATTCCAAAAAGTATACTCATGCAAATAGAATAAATCACATTGCAAGCCTTTCAGAAATGCCATTTTCAGACTCTACCTTCTGATGATTACTGTTCTCTTTTTTCTGTAAAGTTCTATAGAGAATATATTTTAATTAGCTTCCACTTGATACCACTTCATACACACTGCCCAGATTTGACCCAGTGTCTGATCATATAGAATGCATTACAAAAGAACTGGTCATTTGAGTGCTTTAATATAGCTTTGCATTAATGTGAGACATCATTTAGACAAGGCATTAAAAGTGTTATTTTAATGACTGAAGTGTGTAGGGTGGGAAGAAGCTTAATCTTTATAGGAAGAACAATTTCAATTAGCTCTAAAATATTAATTTGTTGGTAGAACTATATACTCTAATGTATTTGGCTACAAAAAAAAATCTAATGAATAATACATTGCTAGATCCCGGTCTAATTCCTGTGTTGCAACTAACACTGTCAGTTGAAACAAGGAAAATAGTCTTTTAACGTTTGTGATTTTGGCTGGGGTGCATTTAATCTGATTGCTTGTAACAATAAATTTTGTTCAGCATAATTTGACAAGGTAGCATAAATAAGGAAAATGACACGTGGCTATTGGGTTATTGAATAGTTCATAAATATAAAGTCAACATTTGTTTTCAGAAAGTGTATGTCTTTTGTTTATCCAGTGAATTTAAAATACATTATGATTGACAGAAATATGGTATCCACCTGTGGAAAGCAGGAAGACTGTATCATAAAATACCTAGGTTCTGTTAATCCCTAATGCTATGTCAGAGAAGTAGATATATTGTCTTTGTGACTCCTGATAGTCTGTAATTTAATTTCTTAGACTTATATGTCCCATTTCTTATGGCTAGCAGTACTTCTCTCTACTTGAGAACTTTTAAGAGAACTTCTCATAAAATCAATGGGAATATCATGGTTAAAATTGTTAAGTGCTGAGAACATCTTGTGTGTCATAGGTGTATCTAAGGCCTTGGGAAGTAGATATAGTTTTAGAATGTCACCATTTTTCCTAAAAATCATTTCTAATAATTCTGCAAGGATGTAGAATTGCATTGCAGCTTGTTAACTGCACAATACCTGGATAGAGCTTTCTCCCAAGACAGTCAATTCATAACATCACCTATGCCAGTGTTGGTGATTTTACTGTCAAAAAAAGGCTTACTTTTATGAACTTCAGGGCAATTTTATTTCACTTAGGTGTCAGAATTGGTCCCAGAGAGTTTTGCAGAAGAGTGTTGTAATCTTGCTACTGCAGGGGTTTTTTGCACTTCATTCCCTGAAAGAAGCCAGATGTTCAGCTTCTACAAGTGGTGTATCTGTATTAAAGCCTCTGAGGTGACCATCTTGGATTATCCTATGTTCCCAAGTCACTCTAACAGAATACCTATGCAAAATGTAGTGCACACCTTTTTAGAGTTTTAAAGCATCAGTACTGCTTATGTAAGTACTCACACTGAGGAAAGAGTTCCTTGCTCTTTCTCACAAAAAAATGGAGGCATCTGGTGCCCGGACCTGGTTAAAGGTGTTTCATTTATAGAAGGGAATGTGATTTCAGACATACTCTGGTGCCAAGAATTTCCTGTTGTCTGTTCACCAGGTCAACATGCCAGATCAGTCCTCAGATGCACTATTTTTTTTCTCACTGATTGAGCAATGAGTTGTTATGTACCTTCCTTAGATCCACAAGTCCCTTGCTAGCATCAACCATCTAAATTGGAGACGGCTAAGGCTTTCCAGACACCATGTCTGAATTTTTGAGATGTTTGTTTAGCCTATTTTATACCATAATTTTCCAGAAAAACTAAAATTTATGTTTAATTTTAAAAAATGGGAATCAATAATTTATTTCAATAAATAATTTCAATCTCTCAGTTTGTATACTCTGGGATAAAAATGCTTCATTTCTTGTTTTTGGGAGCCTATTGCATTTTTTTTTCTCTACCATAAATGACAGAAAGTTAAAGAAAAAAAAACAACCTGAGAATCTTCTAAAAGAAGAGAAACCTATTTGCAGTTTCAGAAACTGGGTAAAAGAATGCTTTTGTAATAGATTTCATGCAGCAGTTGGCATTGGCAGTACTGCAAAAAGAGATGTATTCTGTCGTGCTCTGTTTGATCAAGTGCTAAACCCGTGTGATCAATAGAGAGACAGATGTCGGGTGCAGATGGCGATGCCGTGATACCTGGGGCAGAGTGGGCCTGCCAGAATGACAGAATGGGAACAAGGAAGAGCAGCAATGCAACAGAATGTGACAAATGAAATTAGGGTTTATACTAGTCGATAATTTACAGCTAATAGAAAGTGACAGAATTTTTCAGCATACAGCACATTTACTCTCGCAATACCACAGTCAATGCATTTTTCATGCAAAACAATAGGAGCTGCTATGAAGGCTTTGCTCGAGCTATATGTATTTTGTTACATTGCAACTTGTACAATTGATATTTAAACAAAGCTAGTAACATCAAACTTCAAGTAAGCACCAAGTGTATGAAACAAGATTGTATTTTCAAGTTTGACATTAGTCCATCTGATACTCAGATGGTGCAGCAGACCCCTAAAAAGAAAACAAAGATATTATTACCTGTTTATGTGATTATAAAGTAGAGATCCACCACAGCCATGTAAATAAACATTGAATGTCCCTTGTTTGGAAACTGAGTTTATCGTCTGTTTCATTTTTTTTCTTAATTATTATCATGGAGCAAGCACAACGAGCTGTCTTCTCTTCCCCTCTCCAAATTCCAATCTAAAATCCATAGTTAATGCACTTGGCAGCTTATTGTGTTCTATTCCATGCTGATATAATTCAGAGTATTTTAGGGTTATACCCTTTATGTTGATTGGTTGATTGGTAGCTTAGGGTTATACCCTTTATGTTAAAGGTTAATATAACTTTTATTTGTTTTTCTGGCTTTTCTGGGTCTCGTGAGCTGCGTATGCATGTGTATATACATGTGTATATATAAATTAAAAATATATGCACACACGCATACAAATGTAAATTCATATATATGGAACTTTAATATATTCAAAATTAATCACACACTCTTCCAGTGCACTCTCCAAGTTTACCCTGTTGCCAATTCTAATAAAAACAGGGATCCCATTCTATAAAAAATGAAGGCTATGAAAGTTGTATTTATGAGTGAAAACGTAATGTAGTGGTCAAATCTTTTATTGTCAATTTAACATTTTCTATTTTCTGGGCAAAAATAATAGATATTTTATATATTGCATATTTTTTATAATAAAAGAGCAGTTAGGGTCTATTCTGCAGACTTGATTTTCATAATTTCTCAATAATGGGTCTTCCTTTAACAGCCTGTAATATGGCATTCAGCAAGCCAAACTCTGAATCAGAACACAAAAAACATCCTGCTTTCTCTTATTTTCCTGCTCAGCTTGATATATTTTTCACACTTAAAGGTAAATATCTCTTAATGCTGATGTCACTTGATTTTTAGAGTAAAATCTGAACTTAGTTTGGACACAGTAAACACAGAAAATCACCCTTATGAACAGCAATGCCTTTCCTCCAGGCCTCCGACAATCTATGCAGCTATCTATCACACTCATTTCTATGGTGTGTTAGTTCCAGTGGACAGTCATTTTGACTCAATGTCATGATATTCACACATAGGTGAGAGAAGACCTTTTGAGGTAATTTTTCTTCCTGAAGCTGTGCAAATGCCAGTCTTTGTTATGGTTACACAGACAACATTTAAAGTCTCATCAATAATCCCTAGGATAATGATAGATTAGTTTGACAAAGACAACTTTGTAGGCTGTTGATATGTATGTTTTTTAATAAAACAGTGCATTTTCCCATTTTCATGAGCTTTTTGACAACACTAATTTGTTACTTTTCCCAGGCCTACAGACAGTATGTACCTTTTTTTTTCCCTAGGAGTTTGATTATTTGCAAAAGGTTTGTGCACCAATAAATACTGTCTTTCCTTGCAAACTCAGGGTCTCAAAGAAATCCATTTAGTCAGAAAAGGAGCTCCTATTCTTTTTCATCCTATTTTTCCTGCACTAAATATGGTATGTACAGTTGGAATTCTATAGATATGGCAACGAAGAGTAAATATGTTCATGCTATGTTCTTCGTTTGTAATATTTGCTACAGGTGACAGATAGTGAAAATGTATCATACAATTTTTATACTTTGATTGATTGTTACTATGAAACAAGTTTTAGGGAGTATGCCAGAAGCTCGCTGTTATTACCAATCCAGCGTCCTGGTGAAAACTGTGCTGAAAGACTTATCTCCAGAATGTCTAATATAAATACCTATACTCGCTTCAGGTTTATCTAATACACTAAGCCTGCATTTAGTAATAAGCTATTAACCTTGAAACTTAAACAACTTACCAAGGATGGTTTCATGCATAAAAGAGAACATAATTTTATTGGTAATATATTCTTCCCTTCTCCAAAGTTGTAGCCAAGCAAAACAGAAGAGACAGCAGGTCTTCTCCTCTGAGCACTGGCACAGTAGTATCATCTTGGAAAGCCAAGCTGGGAGAAGAACAATCATCTGTGATATTGAGAGTGGCATGTTTCAGGTGCCATTAATCCACATGCACATGCCCCAGCTGCTACACTGGCTGAAAGGGGCTCACCTGTTGAAAGAGATCATCTATCCAGTAACTTAGGGAGCTGAAAAAGAATGAGCAGATGTATCAGCAGGAGCTGGCACCAGATTAAGAAACAAATTAGGACCAGAGGTTTCTTGCAACTCTCTTGGCTACAGGTTCAGGCCTGTATAAGGAATAACACTTTATGCAGTCAAAAGCATTCACAGAGATTTATTTCAATTCACACAGAAATTCTGCTAGTAGATTAGCAGGTTGTTCTAATGGAAATTGTGTGGAGAATTTCTTGTAGAAAACTTTGGTGAGCATAACATTATTAAATGTTCATTCTCCAATCCTCTATGACTACCTAGAAATTTGCTGTGCATTTTTAAGTAGCTTCTCAAGTACAGAAAATGTGCATAGAGTATATGGTTAACTGAAAAATTCTTAGTATGTCTGAAGCTATATATATCATAACTGTCTAATATTATAAATTACCTGTATGCTCACATTGTGGAGCCTTTTACCATTAGTATGATCATATGGCTTAATACATAGTTATTCCAGGTGTGACATGTGAAGTCCCTTTGTACACTGTGAAAGCTAAAAGTACCAAACAGCTCTATTTCAGTGACATTATACAGCTTTATCTGAGCCCCAAAGGCAACCATTCAATTGTATGAGACTAGATTTCTAATTTAAACACATCTAAAGATCTTTTGCTACAGATCACAAAAGCCTATACAGTTTTTAGAACAAGACAGAGGCTGTCAGTTTGCCATATATGAAAGCTCAGTGCACCCAGATCTTGAGTACTGTGTGCAGCTCTGATCACAGCAGAGGAAGGGCAACTGGAGTGATCAAGGAAGCAGCTATCTTATGACAATAGACAAAAAAATCTGAGACTTCTCCATCTGGTGAAGAGAAAGCTGAGGGGGAAATTTGATACGGGCTTACAAAATCTTGAAACTGGTGGATAAAGTGAATGAAGAACTGTTATTCCTCAAATCCTGCAGTGCTACAGGAAACTGGGGGAAGAACAATTTAAAACAGATTATCACGGCAGTGAGTTAACTCTGTGAACTTGATGCCACAGGAGTCTGTGAAAGCAGACAGTATCAGCAGGTTCAGAGAGAGATTGGACAAATTCATGGACAACAGATCTATAAATGGTACTAAGAGGACGTATCTGCTAACATTGCTAATCCATGTGCATGCTTGGGAACTCTGAGGGGAATGAACTGCAGAAGGAGGCCAAGTTCTTATATTTTTACTAAATAACATTGCCTGTTGCCACTCTAGAGAAAGAGTCTGAGCTAGACAGAGTCCCCCACTGTTACACCAGGGTATTTTTTATCTGTCTAAATATGATGCAGTAGCACAAAGACTATAAAGAGAAGTCATTTTCCTATGAAGAATATCAGACAGCAGGAGTGCTTCTGAGTTGTGGTTTTTACCAGAAGCATTAGTAAAGGAGACCCTTCAAAGACATTTGCAAGGAAGGATAATAAGCAAGATTTTAATTCTTAGAAGTATTTATTCTTAAAAAAATCAGAATCACTTCAGATTTTAAGAGAAAATTTTGTATAAAGACAATTTTCATCTGTCATTTGACCTTCAAATTAGGTTATTAAATGTGATTAGGCTGTGATAGTACATTAGAAAGATGTATACTTCCTTCAACAAACGCAGAAAACCAAACACTAATGCTGCAGTATGAATCCAGGCACCCAGACAGGATGGCCAGAGATCAAAGAGCCAGTCAAAGGTTCTAATTATCATATATATCAATACAATATTCCTAACAGTTGGGTTGCTACCCAGAGCATCTTTCTGCAGAAGATTGATCACTGCCATATTCTAGAGTCTTTCCTTCATCACTTGCATTTTGATGGCACCTATATCATGTTAAAACTGGCATATCTCCTTTTTAGCAGGCACAATTCCACCTAACAGATGGCCATGATGATAGACATGCCAAAGAACCAGTATGTGTATCAAGTTTGATTATTAGGGATGAAATTTCTATCCAAGAATGTTTGAGTGGCATTCTGTACCAATCATCTGAACCTATCGGTATGGGTTGAAACAAATGCTGTTTCGCTAAAGTCAAGGGATGTGTTAACTACAAAATAGAAAGATGAGGACTATGTAATTTAAGGTCTTGGTAAAATGGAAATAAAGGCTATTGCTTCTGGATCGCTCACTCCACTCCAGCAAGATTCAGTCACGAAGCAAATCGTTAACTTCTACTGCCTGTCCAATGGCACAATTTCGTGTTTCTGGTGTATTTCCTAGTAAATAGTTGTTCTTTTTCAAATGACATTTTAGCTGGCCAGCATAGATCTCATTGCACCACAAACAGTGCAAAAATCTGCTGAAAGGAGAGCTGAGCTGAATCATAGAAAGTTGGAACACCAAGCAAAGGTTTATGAAAGCTGAATTACCCATCTCCTAACAGAGACTCCTGTCGTCATGGGGTATGTTGTGCTGTACCTGTTTCTTACCATAGTACAAAACTCACATTTTCATAATAAATAGCTCATTTTAAAATAGTAGACACTGTAATGACAGTAGAAATATTTTAGCTGATTTAAACCAAAATTGGTATGTTGTGAATAGATTATACTACCAAGGTCCCCATTCTTAATTGTGCCAGAGGCAAATATGAATCATGGGTGTCAAAAAAGGCATCTAATATTCACATTTTCCCAGTGAAAGAAATCACTGTGACGAATAAACAAAGTCCTAGAATGTGAAATTGTTAAACTTGAATTTCTGTTAAATATATCTACTTATATTTAGTGACATTTTATTTGTTTTTAATTGGTGATTAATATGATTTTTAATTTTTTAATATATATTTTTACTAAATTGCTGCTAAGGCATCAGCATTGATTTCTTTCATATTTCTTTACTTTTTTGTACTTCTGTTTTGCATTTTAAATACAGAAGAAAGGGTATCAAAGGCTCCAGCTAGGTGGATTTCACAGAGTTTGCAAAATGGGAGTTTGTCATTAATTTTCCATTTGAAATCAAAACATGTAATCTTGCCTACAGGTGTCCATCCATTATTTATATTGGTTTATCATGGTATAGTAATACCAGACATTTATTTGACTGGTCTAGTGGCAATCAAATGCAGGATTTTCTGATGAGGCAATAGTAATTATGATTTAACCTTTCTTATTCAAAGTCATCAATACACTTCACAATGCTTTGTGGATGCATTAAGCTATAAATTATACTTGTGGAGTCTATATGGTTTGTTCCCCCAATCCCCCAGATTGTTCCCCTAAGTTCTCACTTCCCAGCAGGTGTTTAAAGGCACCAGGTAACCTGACCATTACTGCCCTTTTTAGGCTAGTACTGCAGACCCATGATTTGTGACTCCTGAACAGATTTAACAAGTGTCATTTGCAAATTGTGTAAAAAATGTTGAGCAAAAATAGTACAAAAATCTTTTCATAATTATTATAAACACAAGACTTTCAGAAGACTAGAAATAAGATACGTTCAGGGGGATTTTATTTCGAGTTTTTCTTCCTCAGAATAATTTCTGTTATTTTTTTTATTAGTATATGGACACAGCTTAATAAGAAGATTGAAATAAGATAGAGATTGGGTTATTTTGGCAGTGGCAAATTTAAATTGAACTTCTTGACTCTACCCTGTGCCTTTTGCAGAAGAAAATGAAACCTGCAAGATTAAAGGTTCCCATTGCTACTTTTGCCACCATTTTTCTCTGAGGAATCTGAGGGGAATGTTAGAACACATGCATGAACACAGCTGGCCCAGTGTGCTGGCTGGCACTACCGGCTTTCAGGGCTGCCCAGTGTCCTGTGGGAATGTCTCACTAGAGGGGAGTTTGCATCCCTAATTCTCTCTTGGCTTGGCCAATAGCCACGTTTTTTAGAGGCATTCTTGGGGATTTTTTTTCAGAAAAGCTTTGACTTTTAGCATGTCTGTTTCTCTTAAGTGTTTTCTTCATTGATAAGCTCTGTAATGCTCCATGGTTAAGTGTAGATGCACTGATTTCATTGCAGCATCCAGAGAAACCAATGCTGAAACTAGGCAAGAGAGATCC
The DNA here is from genome assembly GCA_013398175.1 of Climacteris rufus. NCBI lineage: Eukaryota > Metazoa > Chordata > Aves > Passeriformes > Climacteridae > Climacteris > Climacteris rufus. The sequence goes on from VZRZ01004834.1 coordinate 1,397,391, forward strand.
TATTCCATTTTTCCAGTACCAACTCTTAAACAGTGAAATGCAGCTTTAGAAATATTATTAGGTATTATGTGACAGAATTTCAAAAAGCTACTATTTTGTCACAAGATTTGGAGGATGGTTGTTGATGACAGATGGATTTTTTGCCAGATACGTATTTTTTATCAAATAAGAGATCAGTTAAATAGGAATTAGGTCAGTCAGATAATTTATCTGATAAGTAATGTTTCTTGTTTAGTGGTAATTCTGTAAGACCAGTACTCTTAGTTGAGCACCATTTTTCATCATGAAGTGTTACAGTTAGAAATGCTACTAATAGATAAGTATTCAGTATCTGTACACATTTCTAAGATCAACATATCCACTTTCCATGTCTTTACAAAGTTAATTTTGTGCTCTGTGTCTTCCTTGTGAAATTACAATTTACATTTTGATTCACCATAAAATTTAGTTCAAACTTTTCCTACTATTTCATTCTAGAGATCCGTCTGCTTTTATTTAACAGATGTCCTTTGATCTCAAGGAGACAATTGGTGTTTTACTACTTTAATGAAGCTTGTATTATTATAGGCAGAATGAATATTAGACCAAATGGTAGTAGAAATCCCAGAGGGAAACATGCTTCTCTGTCTGGATCTTGGAAAAGCAGAATAATTCATTTTACTCACTGCTTATATTCAATAAACCTATATTCCCTGTTCTTATTTACTCTTTTTTTTTTTTTTAACTATTATGGGACAGTATTTCCATTTGTTAGATTCAAGGCACTAGTCATAATTCCTTTGTCACAAGTTGGACAGTTCTTAAGTGTTACTGAGAATAGATAATCTGTTAAAGGAGGTAGGAGTTAAAAAAGGACGCTATTTATAGTTTTAAGTAGCTAATGCCCATTTCTTACCTGTGCTTTCAACAGACATCAGTTTAGATCATGTTCCTCTGCCTTTTAGACCCTTCTAGAAACGAGGAGGGCTCAGATTTGAAAGTGGCATTTCATAAAGGAAACAGCAGGGTATGGACACACATGGAGAATAGAAAGAAACAGAAGACAAAGGTACTTGAAGTCAGAAATTAGTTACACGTTTGATAAAGGATGCAGAGAAAAAAAGTGGCAGAAATTTTAGCAGAACACATACAATGCCCTTTCCCTAACATGACATGGCAGCAAGTGGCCACAAATCATGAGATTTATTAATAGCTTTGATTTTTTTTTTTTTCTGTTCTTTTGACTATTTTTCCACCTACTTTAGACACGGACGCAACTTCAGGAACAGCACTGTTGGTTGCACCACACTGCTGGGATGAAGGGTTAATTCAGAAGTATCTCTGGGCATTACATCATTCCGTAGAAAAATGCATACACTGCAACTGAGAGCACGTTGTAAGGACACTCTAAGGTCTGTTACTGTTTGCTGCTAGATGTCATCACAGAAAAAAGGCTGCTCAAAAAGAGGGCATAGTTTGACAAGAGCAGTGGCAATTATCTCAGTACAAATCGATCTGACAGCCAGAAAGATAACTGGTTGTTAGGCAGATGTGCAAACGTGAGGAGCTTCACCTATCTGATTTCTGATCCCATTCTACATCTGAATCCTGAAGCAACGGAAAAGATAGGGAAAGGGGAACTCCTCAATCAGTGCTAAGGAGTAGGAAAAAACATAATAATTATTGCTTTTAAAATTATCATTAAGCAAAACTTAATCATCTCAGAATATGCAAAACTTCCAAAAGTTAAATCTTTCTTAAAGAGAACTGGTAACACTGGAAATCAAAATGTGGCCAGGACTAAGGATAATGGGGCCCACCTTAAGTATTTATCTTCTGGATACAATGTGGAATTCTTTATAATAAAAGTAAAATAACTTGCAAACATTTGGTGCTTGTGAGCAGAAAAGATAAATATTTTGTCAGCTCTTAGTACAAGGTATACTTTTAGTTTTGGTAGGATAAAGAATTTGATTTCTTTTTCTGCTGTATTTCTTGTAAAGTTACATTAGAGAGCAAATAGGAGCTATGAACAAAGATTTCAAGTGATGAGCTGTCCCATGCCTGTTTACAAGTCAGGATTTCGTTTTACATAGAGTTCTCTATAGCAACTTTTTAAAATTTAAATTAGAAACATGGCCAGCAATGCATGCAAAATGTTCATTCATTGTAGTAAACTACAAAAATATTGCTTTTATGCAATGAGAATGCCATTGTAGAATTTTAAAAGGCAGAGAAATAAAAGACTCTGGATTGGAGTGATTTAAACAAACTCACTAGGATATAGTAGATGATTAAAATACAATCTATAATTACATTACACTGGTATCAGGTAAGGATAAAAGCCTATAAATACACTGGGGTCAGGGTAAGCATAAAAAATGAAACAGTTATTTGAATAATCTGAGATCAAGTTGCAGTAATTAAAAATGAATGTATTATTCAAATGAAGGAATTAGGTTACAACACTCCTCATATGAAAATATTATTGTGACAGACCGAAATAAGTTGGAAGCGATTTTGATAAAAAATTGGGGCAAGAAATATAATGATTTACATTGGGGAAAAAGTAGGCATTCTGTGCGGATGAGAGCATTTGCAGCTCCTCCTTCAAATCCCTCATCAAAACTCACACCTTTCAGCTGGCCTCCAAGAATTATCCACTACCCCTAGCTTCTTCCTGGACATTGCTCTTTCAGATACAGAGACCAAGCCATTAAAAATTAAAAGTGCTGTAGCTAAGGACTCTACATGCATTCACAAAGGAATTAATGGGATCTGCACCCACTAGCAGGCACACTGCTTAATCTACCCCACACATTGCTGTTTACCCATTTTCATTGCCATTACCCAGGTCATTTCTGTCATTTGTCTCCTGTTCTTTCTTTGTCAGCTCCTGTCAGTTTGGAGGCCAAAGTCTACACATAAGACTGTCACAAAATGGTGTTATTTATGTAAATAGTTGATGGCTACTTGCAGATTAAGTACTTGTTATTGTAAATAAAGGTTCTTGAAACCTGACCTTTCCATGGCAAACTCCTTGGGGCAGGAACCTGTCTGGAGGTGCCTTGAATACATAAACCAAGGATATTTAATTATTAATAATAATTAATAATGAAATAATCAGAAAGCAACTTGGTGGGGTTTTTTTCAGGTAATAGCTTTCATATTCCTTATATTAATTAACTTCTACAAATGTGCTTTGAGAGCCCTCTTGGAGCAGCTCTTTGCCATTGCCTGTAGCAGGAGGGTAGAGAGCTGCTCTGCAGGTGCAAATATGCCCATCAGTGGACCCATTTGAAATTCCCCCAGATAAGTGAATCATTGCACATCAGAAGTCAGAGCAAGATCAGGACTAGATTTCTTCATTTTTGCCCAGTAAATGCTGCCTGAAATTCTCCTCAAACCTTTCTAGCATCTGCAAAAGTCTATTGAGAAGATAATTTAGCTCGCTTAAAATGTGCCCAGCTATGCCCTCTTAAATCCCCAGTTGATCCTTTTATTATCATATAGTGTATTTAAGCCTCTCATTCTTACCTGTTAAATCCTTCATACTTTTCTTTTCTAGTCTCTTTTGTCTGTCCCTCAAAATGCTGTGCTTGCTTTCCCCAAAAAGTGGTTGTTTGTCCATTTTATATCTTTGTCTCCTGCAATGATATGCATTTCTCAATAGGTTGTTCATGCTACAATTTCCTTCTGGTACTGCCAACTCTTTTCTTTAAATTCCCACTCAAATATACTATCTTGGCGCACTTCCATTTCCAGAGAACTGGATCTATCTATTAGATATAGATTAGATGCCTGAGTAATATTTAAAAGGCATACAATTATACATAAATTACTTCAAATCAAGAAACTGAATAGTCTTGAATGACCTGTCAAAACCAGCCAAATAAAGCTTCTTAAAAAAAATAAAAAATTACAACTACAGCTATTTCCATTTCTCCAGCATTATTCACTCTTCACCTGTCTGTGCAGTTAATTCAGCTAATAATACCATGAGGAGGTAAATGAGCAGTGAGATAAAATGTTAATTCAGATTCAGAGAGATGACTTGTGTAGAACCACCCTGAATTGATAACTGAAGGATGCAAGGCACAGTATCTCATACAGAGTTTGCACATCTCTAGTAGTGCCAGTAATGTACTCAGACCAGCTGCGGTGTACCTGTACAACAAAGTCTTCAACTTTAAAAATAACTATCTGTTTAGGGGGATATCATCCCAGCAGACTGATCACAGTAAAGACTTCAGAGAATTCTTGCAATGGCCAGTAAGTCAAATAGTTGCACGTGTATATATATATATGTACTACAGTGTATGTGTTACCTGACTGCCTTATAGATTGATAATGCTCAGTTAATATTTTATCAGTTTGTATTTAATGAAAACTGAGAATGTGGGGTAGAGTACAAGGCTGAAAGCAGATGCGAAAGGAAATGAGAAAAGAGAATTAAACAGGAAGAAGTTATCAATTGAGAACCCCCTAGCTAAAAAGACTTAAACATAGAATAAGAAGCTGCACTGAAAGGCATTTTATATTGTTATGTTTAGCAGTATTTCCCAGGACTAGGGAAATAGGTCTAAACTGTCTCTTTTACACATGGGCTATATTTTCCATTATGAAGATAGACACTAAATCCTGTTTCCACTTCCAGGGCATAGAGAGCATTGATTTTTCCGGTGTCTTAATAAAGAAGTATGAGGACACATTTTTTGAGATAGGATAGTATAGGATCATCTTCTCAGAACCAAGAAGACACACATTAAGGGAGAGAGTAATGGAGCGTTTTAGTGATTCTGAGTTGTAGATGCAGATGGTTGTCCATGTGAGTGCTAACTTTTAGCAAAACAAAAAGATATGAGACAGTGAAGCATCTCCAGCAGGTTGGGGATACTGTGAGGTTCACTGCTTATAAACTGGCTAGCGTTCAAGACACTCTGTTTAGGTCTCAGTCATACGTAGGTTAGGCAATGATGAACTGCATTTTTCTACGGTGCCAGATTGCATTCCGTTCCCATACCCCAGAGAGATTCCAAGTTGTTCATTATACTTTGTCCTGGTTAAAAAGGAAGAGAGGCAGTAGATAACATTTAGTGTCCAATAGGACTGGCCAGAGAAGTGCAGAGATGGGTTCATCAGAGGAAGGGAGGGGATGATCATGAGAACAGCCTTATCAGCAGGGTAGATTTCCAAGCAGACTGGAAGGCTTGATAGGTAATTGCTGCCAGTTCTTTCATTCTGCTCCGTAAAAATTTCTATTCCCAGGAGCACCCCGAACATTTAATAGAACTTTTCTTTAATCTCTGTGACCCTTTTACTTAGAGTAGCCTCATACCATTCCTCTTAAGATTTTGTGCAGTTCTAAGGGGCCAGCCAGGACACAGGGGTTCATGCCAGCACTACGGGGCTAGCAGAATTTCACCTCAGTGTGTAATCCCTGCTCCTCCAACAGCCAGATAGTTCTTCAGGGATCACTGCATGCTTGACATCAAATTTCTTCATTACTCTCATGAGACAGAGATAAGTGTTCAAAGGTTTCCACAAACTTTTAACATCACGATTCCCACGTGTTTCCATGGGAGTCACGCACCCTGGAATGCTGTTTTTGCTCAGCAACAGAAATATTATGAAGTGGCTGATGTTGGATAGTTTCCAGCCCTGGCTGCATCTTTTCACTCTCCAGCTTTGGAGGGGAATGATTTAAGCAGAAATAAGCACCTGTGTGGTTGTGGGTAAGCACAGGCGACTTCGATTAGCATCTCATAGGCAGGGATGGGGAAACGCCACCCTGTGTCGCCTTTGCCGTCTGGCTGCAGATCTGGGGTGTCAGGCCAGAGGAGGGGGTGACACGGTCCAACACTGGAGTGCTGAGGGATTCAGCATCCACCGCAGCCTGCCCATCGTGCGGCTGTGCCATCACAGCCTGGATTCCTTGTCCTCAAAGTTTCTGTGGAAGCGGAGGGGCGCAGGGAGCCCGGCCGCGGGGTGGGGGCGCAGGGCAATGCCCCACTGGGCTTTCGCACTATTTGCGGAGCAGAGGGATGCTGCCCGGGAGAAGGGAATAGTCCCTAAACAGCTCCTTAAGTGAGCAGACAACATTGTAAATTATATTGTTTACTTTGTGCGTCAATCCGGCAGTTTATTTAAAATACCACCTCCGGCACCGCGAGGGGGTACATCTCCGCCGCGGGAGCGACAGCATCGCGCTCTGTCGTGACAGGAGCAGCGGGGGCGAGTGTCGGGAGAGCGGCGGGGGCGGGCCGAAGGCGGTGGCGGCGCGGCCTGGCGGGGCCTGGCTGAGGACGGTGNGCGCCACAGCGGCACCTGCCGGCCGCGGGCCGCTGCGGGCGGGGCCGCGGAGCCTGGGCGGTGCAAGGAAAGGTCCTGGGCAGCACAAACATCTCCACGGCAAATCCCTACAGCGCTGTCTTGTGCCTGGTAGCCAAAAGAAATGTTAAGCTCCAGTTTAGTGTTTTCCACAATTTTCTAGGTTTTTTCCACCGTTTTTTAATAAAGTCATTGTTACACGCGTCTTTTCAAAGCTGTGACTCTTCTAACTTTACAGCTTAGCTCAGGGTTATCATGCTAAGCATCCCATCCAAAAAGTTACTTAAAGTTTGTAATTCTTTACTGTGAGGGTATCGAGGCATTGGCACGTGTTGCCCAGAGACACTGTGGATGCCCCATCCCTGGAAACACTCAGGGCCAGGCTGGATGGGACTCTGAGCAACCTGGTCTGTGGCAGGAGCATTGGAACTAGATGATCTTCAAGATCCCTTCCAACCCATGCCACTGTATGATTCTGTGATTAGATAATTTATATAATGAGTTTGAACTACCGATGTTTGAAAGGTACTTTTCATGACTATATTTTAGTGTTTAACAAAAAAAATTCTTCTTTACAAAATTTAAAAAAATAATAATTTTTAATATATACACTGTTGTTCACTTTTGCCTCTGTTCCACCCCTGTTTGGGTCCTGACCCAGTACTGTGGATAGAAACTGAGATACAGAGTCCTGGTTCAGCTGGCATATCAATAAATACATGTATTTATATACATATAAAATTACCTTAGTTTACAAGCATAATTGTCTTGAGTGGGCTGTATTTTAAATAATAAACTCCACAGGTCCCAATCTGTCTTGTGGCTTGATTTCTTTTAGCATGTTTTAGGGAGTGAGGTGGTGTTCTGCAGTCAACACGAGTGGTAACACAGGGTCAGACAAAGGCAGTACGAGGCAGACAAAGATTATCAGTGATGGAAATGAGGCTGCTTCTGTGAGCATGGGTGACAGGACCGCCCTTTAATTTCTTGCATTTCAATACAATTAGCAAGAGGAATCTTCCTCTTTTACTTTTAGATGCCCATCTTTCTCCCAGTGATGACATGTTTTTCATACACATAAAAAGCCTCGTTTCAACTAGATAGATCATTCTAGCCTGAATCTGGAAAGTCAATGAGAAATCGAGTTACATTTAAAACATCTGTGCTTTTTGTACAGATACTTCTGAAGAGGTAAAGTAATCGTTGGTCTCTGGTCACAGCCTTGCATTCAGACCAGTGGGTGGCTGAGAGTGCAGATTGCAGAAATATTTGGTCAAGTGCATTGTACGAAATCATAGTGTGATTCTCTGTTAAATTCAATTTTTCATGCAGACACATCTCGAGGGGCTGCCATTCTCTGCACGGTATCAGTTCTCCCATTTTCTCCCCCTCATACGTGAATATTTTAGACATTTAACAATGTGATTCTTCCTTTGGGATGTATCAGCTTTAGAGTATCTGTATTGGTTAATTCTGAACTTTGTCTAAGTTCTACCACTTTTCTCAGGACTAAGGCTGTCAATAGCTACAAAATAAAAGCATGTAAATTCACTTAATTTTCAGACATCCTCTCAACGAGCTAGGCAAAATGCTCTGAAGGGTGACCCATAGAAGTCCAGGGAGCCTGCAGAATGCCTCAGACCCTGGCAGATGCCCCCCTAGGGAGTCAGTATGCTTTAACTTGCTTCCCATTCAAGCAGATGTAAGAACTGAATACATAAGAAAGAAAGGTAATGAAAACTGACAAGTTGAAAAGAAATTGAGAGTTTAATCTGTAAAGTTGTGCTTGAGGGGGCTTCCATCATGATATTCCTATGGAGTAGCAAAAAGAGAAAAAAATTAAGAAACTGCAGAGTATGATGAATTTACATAATTTTTTCTTGCACCAGGCAATATTTATTAATTTCTTTTCTGCCACTTTACTGCACCTCTTTGCCTCTCAAAAAGAGAAAATGAGGTATACGAAACCTGGCAATCATAATGAATTTGTGAAATGCTCGCAGATTATTTATAAGCTTGCAAGTTATGTAGTTGTTGGAGATTCTCTCCCTTCTGCTCCTGCTTGGTGATGAAGAATGGTATTTTAATAGGCAGATGGTAAAGACAATTACAGTTTGGGGCTCAGCTGGGAGTTACATCAGTTTATTGCAAATTATTAGTTGATAAATGCTTTTGTTTACAAGCAAAGTCTTAAGCAGCTTTGTAATCAGTTTATCAGCTGCAAACTGAATTTTGACAGCTTGCCTTTGGGTATACAGTCACTTTTTTCCTGGCCATCTAGAAATCATGCTGACCAAGCAGGCACAATGGCAGCTCCTGTGCACCTGTAAACTGGTATTTCTTATTAAGCCTGTTTTGGAAGAAATCATCAAGTTCAGAATCCTCCTTAACTGTTAATCCATGTTAGTGTGTACAGCCAGAATCTTAACCATTTGCTCATTCATAATATTTTTTTTTTTTTTTTTTAGTTCCATTGTGACCAGAAGTAGCTCAGTCTTTGCTTTCTGTTGTTAACAGTCTCTCACTAGATGAACAAACTGGGAGACTGGCAGTGGCTTACAGTACTTGTTTACCTTGGACACTGTGTATAGCTTGGAAGGTGGAATTGCTTTTGATCATTCAGAGTTTTCAGTCAATTGACTTCTAGCTTTACTTTAAAAGGCAGAACTAGAATACCTGGGATTTAACTCATTTGGAGGAAATCTGGGGTATTGGTGTGGGGTTTTGTGTGTGGAGGGTGGTGGGTTTTTTGAACAAGGTGCTTTTTAAATAGAAAAGACTGGGTTGGATGCTTATTATAGCTTCTATGGCATTTACAGTTTAGAACATACTACACACGCAAATCTACTTTCACTTAGTTGCTTGTTTAGTAAGAGAGACACTGACCTCTCACAGTGCAGCCAGTGTAAAACATTTGAATGGTTTAAGTGGGAGCAAGACTTTTTGGAATCAGGAAGTGCTACTTTGCTTCTATGGTTGTTACAGCTGAGGTAAACTAGTTCCTGAACTTCAACCTGTGAGCCGAACATTAATGTGAGTAAAGGTCTGAGATAACTCACAATAATAGCAACTGTTTTCTCAGGGTTACAGTGCACGTAACTAAATGCTCCAGCTTCTCTTTGTTATAAAAGATGGCTTTTGTTTTTTCACACACCCATAAGCTTTTTGTGGAGCATGGCCCCTGTATTGAATAAGCAGCCAGGTTTCATAACCAATGTTTCTTACTTTGGTTTTACCATTCTATAACATCCCTATTTCTCCTTATATTTCTTGTGTCGATTTCCTTTACAAATACAACCTATCACTACAGCTCCTTCTGTATAATCCTTCCTCCCACTCAGGTACCTTTGCCATTCACTCTGCATTTGCCCAGGGGCAAGAAATGAGCCCTCCAGTAGCAGGTGCAAGACAGTAGAAAATCCATTGATAAGATGCAGTGTACTCTGCTTTCCCTGTAAGAAAGAGGTGTCATTAAAGCATATCTATTGTTTCATTTAATCACCTCCTTTTTTCGTACACTCCAGCCTCACAAAATAACTAAAAGACAATCCACAGGCATGATTGTGTTTGTAAGGCTACAAAAAGGTCACCTTACAGCTGTGCTGTTACGGAAGCAGGGATTGTAGGAATGTGTGTATCCAAAGCCCTGCTTCAGAGTAGTTGGTTTCAGTGGTGCATTTTCTCTCTTTCTGAAACCTGGTGCATCCACAAAAGCTGGGGGGAGCAGTGGGCGTCGCCTGGGAATGTCTCCTGGGAAGCTGTATGGAGAGAGTCCTTTCAGTGGTCCTGTAAAAAGTAAAAGGGGAGATGAGTGTGCTGTGACAGTAAGTCCTAGCTCCTTTGCAGTGGTGGTGGGAGTGCAACGTGGGCAATGTCAGCAAGGGCTTATCATTTTTTTTCCAAGCTGTTTATCATTGCCTTTCTGAAGGCTTAGTAAATTCTAAAATAACACTCAAGTGAATGTAAATTCAAATGTATAAAAGGTGTACCGCTTAATTTAAAACAGAGGAATTTACAAAGAAAAGTGGGGGGGAGGGAAGAAATTGCTAAACTTGAGAAAGAACTCCTTTGACTTCCTTGTTTGGGTTTATGCTGAATTAAGGAAATATAACAGGTTTAGCATATGTGGCAGGCTTTAATTTCAACCTCTGAGCAGCAGACTTAACTTCTGTGATGTGGGAGGATATTATAGTTTTCAGCTTCATTTCGTAAGTATTGCCATTTGTGCCAAACATTTAATAGTTTTACGCTGTGGACTGTCGTCCACCAGGAGCTGATATCACCTAAGACTTTTTAGAGCCATCTAATAGAAAGATATGTATTCATTCTGATTAGCCCAGGATTTGAGTGAGGGTCCCAGAAGAGATATATAAGCCTCTTAAATGCATAGAACTTCTAAGGATATGGGTTTAACTGTCTCCCCCTGTGGTAAATAAGCTGTGACAGCTCTATCAGGGGGGAAAATGGCAAATAAAATTACCACATTATTTTCCTGTGAATATTTTCGGAGCACTAATCTATTTTGCCTCTTTACCTAATAGAACTCTGTTGAGTGTTACATGCAGACATTTAATTGGAGGAAACACATAGAAATCCTCAAACTAACAAAATGCAGGCATACAACAGTGTTAAAAACAAGAGGTCAAAATCTGTTCCTTACACTCCTTTCTCTTCAGAAACAGTGTGCTTCATTTGGGGTTCAGCTGTTGAAGGTGTTTGCAGGGTGAATTTGAGACCTGCTGCCATACAGATGGTGATGTTAGTGATAGTTGTACTGCAGCAAGGGAAAGACCTACCCCTGACACTGACATTGAGATGCCAGGTTTAGGAGTTCTTTCCCCTAGGACTGGCGAGTTCCTTTCATATTTTTTTTCCTCTTTATCAGCTATATAATGCCTGACAGTTTTAACCATAAAATCATCTATTCAGATGAATACACTGTCAGCTGTCAGCATATGACTAAGCTGAAGTCAGGCCCAAAGCTCAGGTTGACTCACATGCAGGAGTAAGAGCTATATGCCTAAAGACTGTTTTCTTCCCTGTTTCTGGTCAGAGATCTTATATCTCTAAATGCATGGGGTTAACTTGACTAGTGCTGTTAAGCCGAATATTTTTCTGTTGCTTTGTTCTGGAAAATATCATTGCAGTTTCTTTATTTTTCCTTTTGTTCAGTGAGTTAAAAATTAAGAAGATTCCATATTCTATGCTGAACACGAAGGTAATAGTAAAAGTGGCAACAGAACTGGTTTGTCCACAGTGTTGATCTAATTTTATACAGTATAATAGATTTTCCATTTTTTGCAGGCTTATAATATGCAGTGGGTTAGTTAAAATTAAAGGTCAGATATCTTTTGGCAATCTCCTTTGATCAGTAAACAAGGAAAAATTACAGAAGAAGCTAGGAAAACATCTCATTAATGCAGCACTAAAGCTGGTTTCTGTGAGAGTTTGAGAAGTCTGAATTTGCAGGAGTGATTTTTGAGACACTTCACAGAGAAATGGCTGGAACCCCAACATTAAAGTGCATTAATTGCAGAAATGCTGTGCAAAGTATATATTTTGTGTACGCATGTGAAAAATGCTAAGAATTATTTAGCAGCTGGAAAGACTGTTCACAAAACGCCTTTGATTTATTGCTGTATATACCACAGATCAATATCACATATTCTTACATTATTTTATTCAAAAACTTGTATGAACCATGAGTTGGCATGTTGTAGAATACTGAAAAGGCATTAATCAACCCAAATAAACAAGTACATAGATCTATCTAACAACTATGAAGTAGTTAATAAATTTTTAGCAATTTTATTACAGAAAAGAGGTCTAAAAGAGTAGTGCTTAATTATCTGGACTCCTCTGTGCTGGGCTGTCTTTTGATTGTATTAATGAAGCAGCTGGTCCATTGTTTCTCTTTAATTCCTCTATTGTTTTAAGAATATGTCACAGCTCTTTATTCTTTTATCAGGTGCTGTGCAGGAGGATTCACACAATAACTCATATTCCTACTGTATTTGCCAATGCACAAAGAAACCTCCAAAGCATTTTTCAAAGAAGGGGCACACATAATTTATAAGTTCTGTTCCTTGTACCACTCTACTGTCAAAAATTTCAACAGTATTGGATTTGAATGAATTATAATTTTTTTATTAAACAATGTGTCCACATATAGATATATGTACTTTGTTCATCTCAAAAATTAGAGAACTGCCCAGTAACTTGTGCTGCACTGAAATGGCATTCAATATGCTGAGTCGTCACAACCCCACGGGTGAGAAGCAGGAGGAACCCACATATGAAGATCCCATCCTATTGTGATGCGCAAATTCTCCCTAAATGCTTAACCTGTACAACAAAGGAGGAAAGAAAATAAATTAACTCCAGCCCCCATTACCATTAGTAAAAAGCACCATTTTTTGCAAGTTGAAATATTTCATTGGGAGAGGAAGGTTTCATTCAGTTGATGGTGCCTGGAAGTTGCTAAGAGCAACAGTCTGTTGTTTAAATAAATTCTGATAGTCTTTTGACCCTTCTTGCAAAGAGATGTGTGTACAGGAAATGGGCTATTATGTTGTTGCAGCAACACAATCAAATCCAGTAAGCTCAAATTTTACTACACAAAAGTAATACTTCTGAATTAACTGGCACTGAAAACTGGTTTTAATAGAAATTGCTACTGATTTCCAAAACTTTTATGAAAGATGTATTGCCATTTATGGGTCAAAAAACCTGGATTCAGATAGTTCAGCAAGGAAAACCAACTGATACTAAAGACAAGAAAACTGGGATTGCCTTTGAATGTATGCCTATATGTCATTATGCTTCTTAATCCATGAAACACCTTAGTCAATGGAAATGCTGGTTTTAGCTACTTGCTTTCTTAAATCACTTTTCCTAAAAGCAACAGCATGAACCAAGAGGCTTTATGGTTTCATCCATTTTGATGCCCATTTTTTTCCCAGTGGAGTTTGGTGAGTCTGACCTGATATATATAATCGTTTTTCGGACTGTCATCCACAGTCATTTCAAATTGTCATTCCTTAAGGTCTGAAAAACATACATGGGAAAAGAAAAAGAAAAAAGCAGCCCACCATCACAAGGCTCACTGCGCAGGGTTCTGTGTTTTCTCTGGAAGTGGTATAGGGTTCTAGGGTTCTGAGGATCAAAATGAATGAAGGGCCATTTAGATAAATTTTCAGAGCAAATTTCTTATTTCAATAGGATAATCAAGGTCTCTTTGTTTAAAAAAAAATTGAATGTAGAGAAAAAAATGAAGGGCTACTAAAAAACCACATTATTTTCCTCTATTTTAGGTGTCTGTCCTACATAAAATAAAGTTGTGTATTAGCATGCATATCTATCACCACATTACTTCTTATTCTGAATACAGAAGATAGAGTATTACTGCATCTAAGTATGATTTAATTGGTTCAATTTACTATATATTTTTTATACTGTGATTCCATATCTTGATGAGTCCAGATGTAGTTATGCTTCTGGTTTACAGCATCCCATTGCTTGCATTTTATTATTTTTACAAAGCAAATGTCTATCAATCATAGAGATAAATTAGAAAAAATTGTGCAAACATGACACATTGCTAAGATTTTTTCAGCATGCTATGTAATTATTAACCTGATTTTTTGCCATTGAGGGAAGCCATGAATTACAGATAGCATGGAAGAAGTTAAATGCTTTTATATTAGATACATTTTCCTATACAGTTTTCTATAGGTATGGCCATACAATATAATTGAAGCTTTGTCAGCCCTGTAGCCTAGCAACAGATAATACTGTTAGGTTACTGAATTGCTCCTGGTTGACAAGTAGGGAGTATTTTTGTGTTTATCATGTTTGCTAATGATGGGATCCTTTCCAAAAGGCTTGTCTTAATCTTAATTAGAGTTTATCAGCAGAGGTCTGCATGACATTGTGCAGACACTGATTTCATAAATAATAAAAAGTGCAAGTGAAAAATTTGGCAGGAGAAGAAGATATTTAAGACCACTGATTCTTGTAAGAGCAGCATGAATTTCCAAAATGCAATCAAGTTTGAACTGTGACTCTATTCTTTATTATCGAAACTTGCAGTACACTCCACTGCAGTTTTGACAGCAATTATGAGTATGATTTATAAGCTTCCTGTTAGGAACCAGATCTGTTTGCACAAGAATCTTGATCATAAACATTACAAAGAACAGTAAGTCCACAGTTTTTCAGGGACGTCAGGACCTTACTCTTTCATTTTTGTAGAAAGTTTTTGTTATGGTTTGATTTGGGGTTTTTGTGTTTTTTTTTGTTTTGTTTGTTTGGGGTTTTTTTGTTTGTTTTGTTGTTGTTGTTGTTGTTTTGTTTTGTTTTTTTATTTAAGGGTGTTGGTGGTTTTTTTCAAGCAGCAGAAATATTTGCAGTGAAAGATGCAGACAAAGAAGAGAACCCTGAAATAACCTTTCCATTTGGTGAAGCTCTGAAGGTATCAGATAACTGCTTCAGCGCCTGATGCCTTTTTGTAAAGAACTCATGCCAGTGCGATTGAAATGTAATTTTTTGCTCTAGTTTGCACAACATGATATTCTTTAACTTTCCCATCTTTTGATGATTAAATAAATGAACACTTTTAATTCCTTGAAATGTGAACTAGAAAAAGAGTGCAAATAAATATTTAGTGTTAACAGACATTTTTTTCTCTTCTTCTGCTTGTCATGTATGTGTTCTGTATTACATAAATTTGTTTGATTTAACCATAGAAATAAAACAATACATTACAAGCTCAAGAAGTTTATATTCAGTTTCACAGAATCATAATTACCGTTTTCAAGAAAACAGCTTTCCAGTGTTACAAAACCTTCTGGTAATCAAAATCTTCCTTTCTGCACTGGCACAAGAGTAAGACTTTTCTTACTCCACCACGTAAAACAGGTAAGACCTCTCTCAGTATAAATCGTTGTGATGGTGATGGAAGATAGTCGGGTCTGCCCGTGCATCCTGCACATAGCACACACACGCTTTCCCTCGCTATTGTCTCTGGTGGGCAATATGATTTGTCCAAAGATAAGAACACCAGGTGGAAATTGTCCTAAGATAAGAACACCGGATGGGAATTGCAGGAGGAACTGTCTGGATTGCTCGCATAATGAATGCATTCCAGAGAAGGGGGAGCTGTGATGGTTGCGATTGACTTTAGTACGCATCGTCATCTAAAAGGGTATAAAATACTGATGGAGACTGGGCCAACTGGGCAGACTGGTCTCCCAGGGTTGCAGGCAGCTTCCGAATGGGTTTCTCGCCTCCTCCCTCGCCCCCGGCAGGAACGCCTGCAGGGTACGTCCAGCCTGAAGACAGGGAATACTCAGTTTTGGATGGGTGAGTAAAAGCGCTGAGATCCTCTCACATACGGAGATAAAATCGTATAGTAGCGAAAGGGGTGGTTTTTTTGCTTTGCAGTTGTACATTCTACAGGGCCAAAGACTGTAAACTAGTATGTTGATAGCTGAACCCGTTTTTATTATAATCCTTTAGACTTGCTTATATTATATACTGTATTGACAATATTTACATACTCTATTAGCAATAAACCAAATCATAATCAGTGTCATACTTCTTATGTCGGACTGAGAGTCTTCTCTCTACTATGCCAGAAGGGATGACCAGTGTACTCATTATGGGCAAGAAGAGGCCCAAAATCACCAGCCTACCATTGCTTTCTAACCAAATCATATAACCATGACTGTTTCAGAGGCACTGCCTGTCATTCACCACTGTTAGAACATATCAGACTGTTCATCCTTTCTCTTCTTCTGAAGTCTACATCATCTTAGGACTGAAAAACTTGGCCTGGTAAAGCTTTGGTAGAACAATTTCACTCCTAAAAGCTATTTCTGACAAAAGGAACAGTTGGTAAAAAAAAAATCTAGCCAGCTTAATCAGAGCTTCATCTCATACAAATAACAGTCCTTCACCTTGCTTTATGAAATCTTCATGTCTTTGCAAATATTTCATGCAAACATCTTCCTATCTCCGTCTCATCACCACGGGTACTACTTGGCTAAGGCTTCCATATTATCCTTTTGAAAACCTGTTGTTAAAACTGCTCTTTGCTTTATGAAAAGCTGTTGTGCTCCTGAGAGACTGCTGTATATATGTCAGTTGTGTCTTAGCCTGTAGAAACATTTATGGGAAGTGAAAATGTTTTTCCTGTTTTGTAGCTGCCACCTTTAAGGAAGCCCTTATCCCTGACAAAGGTGTCTAGACAGCATGGTAATTCATATGATAGTCACGATTGAAACTTCCTGTTAAATTTGGAAGCCTCTGATGGGTACTCTGCACTTGACTGTACTCTTTCTGTCTCTCTTGACTGACTTGTGCTCTTTGCTTGACTGTGCTGTAGAAGGCTCAAGAAGGCTCCTCTTCCACAGTCTTCCTGCTGTGCATTAGTTCAGCATGTTTGCATTCACTGCATTAAGGGGAATCAAGTCATTTCCATCTTTCAAAACAGCAGCTCTTGCCTTACTCTGTGCAGGCAAGCATAGAAGGGGACAGGTGGGCACTGCACCGTGTCCTGTCCCCATGGGTGACTGTTGCTGCAGAGCTGTTGTGCTGCATTTCCAGTAGCTGGAAGAATGCATCATTTGGGACATCATATGGGCATTTAACTTATCACAATATCGTGTTCTGATGGAAACAGAGATGTGTATGTCACGATCACTTAAATGCCTGATTTTCTGTAGACTGGGGTGAGAGAAAACAAAATAACCATGTACTTCCTGGATCTGAATCCTGCTGGGCTAAAGGTTTGTATTCATATGCAGGAATGGATTTAACTTCAGTAGTTCTGATTTCCTTTAGTAAGCCAAACTAGAAACTGTTGTGCTTCCAAAGCTGTCACACATCCCACCGGGCTGTGCCGTAGGTGTGACCGTCTGCAGGAGCTGGGTGGAGCAGGCAGCCGGGGTCACTGCTCGCTTCAGCTGTGAGTTTAATCTGCTGCTGGACATGAGTCAACGCCCCGAGGAGCTCCAACACCAGGAGACTGAGTCAGCCTTTTAGCTGATCCAGACTGATTGCAGCTGGAGACCCAGTAATCTCTCTTTTTTTTTTTTTTTTTCCTGGTCTTTTTTTTTTTCCTCCACAAGGGTACAGCATGTCAAGATGTTTGCTGGGATAGAGAAAGTCTCAATTGGTTCTTCAGCAGTGACTCATTTTTATTACGAGATCCACTGAATAATAAAGTCTAGAAAAAGCTCTTAGTCTGTATTAAAATGTACTAAAATGTATTGGTTGATTATTACACCTTCTGTGTATATATATATATATA
>VZRZ01004835.1:0-59218 GCA_013398175.1 Climacteris rufus
GGGGATGCTGCCGCGGCAGCCTGCGGGGCCCCGGGGACCGGCCGCGGGGCCGGCGTGCTCGCCACGCTTGCCGCGGTCACGCCGAGTGGTAAATTAACCATCGCCAAAAGCTTGCTTTAAAATGGCTCCTTAACCCCGCCGTGCGCGGTGCGGGCAAGTTCTCAACGCGCGTTTGCAAAGAAACGCCCCGCTGTTGGGGACTGGAGCTATTAAAACTTGTGGTCACCTGGAATGTTAAAATGTGCTTAATTTATTGTCAAAGACGAAAGATAGCCCTGCCATTGTTTCTCCTAACGTCACGTGAAAGGACAGAAGTCTTAGAGGTTAAAATGAAGATGCTGGGTTGGGGTGTGTGGAACATGCAGAAATATATAAAGCATTCGTGACCGAAATTGGTTCATGCTTTAATAATCTCGTCAAACTTTAAAGAATAGTATATCACCAATGCACGTTAGCAGTTCCTCAAAATGATCAAGTTAGGATACACAGAAGGATGAGGGGTGAGGGATGAGTATTTTTTCTACCCGTGCCAAAAGAAATTTCTGAATATCTCTGCTCAGCAGAGCTTGATTTTTAATTTTTTGTAAGTGCTGATAAGACACAGGTTATGAAGCATCTCAGCCAGGTCGTGCTGTCTGAAATACTGATGTTGAAGTATTATTTTTAAACAGTAAAATTTCCTTTTGTCTCTGAGAGCACACTCTCTCAGGCAGAGCAGCAGTACCTGACACAGAACATCCCATAATGGGGATTCTCATTTTGGGAAAGGGAACTAGCGTTGTGGAAGGGTGCACAACTTGAAATTTAGACATTTGTTGCATTCTGACTTTTTAACATCCAGTGTGGGACCTGATTTGCATATCTCTATGTGAAGTGCTTCTGCATGTAACTGTATGGTTCTGTTAAGGCTCAGGATGCTGCCCCGTATTGTTTGTCCAGCCTTTATTTGGTTGTCTCATGTGAAAACCTTACTATTGGATATTTTCTTTGTCAATTTTGTTACATCGATAATTTGATGCAGTTGATGCTGCAGCTGAAATGTAGTCTTATGAGAGAGTGATGGCAAAGATTTAGGATCGTTTGTGTGCATAAGATAGGAATGATTTGGTTTCAGTTCACCTTTGGATGCTTTTGCTTGTGTTTATTGAAATAACATACTTTTAAAAGTCAACAGTTTTTCAGGAGGAAGCGGTGGCTTTAGCTCTTCAATCCATGTGTCCATGTGTTTGAACATCAAGTGCTGCTAGTATGCCTTGTGTTCTGGGTTTCAGTTGTACCTCTTACGGTTCCAAATGACTGAGAGAATACAGGTTGCTCTGCATATGAAGTTAAAACACCTTTGTCCTTGATCAATGTCTGAATAATGCCTCACTATTTTTCCTCTTTAGAAATATCAGCATGGATAAAAATGAGCTGGTGCAGAAGGCCAAACTGGCTGAGCAGGCTGAAAGATATGATGACATGGCAAGTTGCATGAAATCTGTGACTGAGCAAGGAGCTGAGTTGTCCAACGAAGAGAGGAATCTTCTCTCTGTTGCCTATAAAAATGTTGTAGGAGCCCGTAGGTCATCTTGGAGAGTCGTCTCAAGTATTGAACAAAAGACGGAAGGCGCTGAGAAAAAACAGCAGATGGCTCGAGAATACAGAGAGAAAATTGAGACTGAGCTAAGAGACATCTGCAATGATGTGCTGGTGAGAAATAATGAAACTGTTGATCCATTTTTACTTAGAGTTGCAGAGTAAATGGTGCTGGTCCTCTGGGACTATTTCTAGTCTGTCTGTAAAGCTGTGGTCTCCTATGCTATTTCTGAAGGTTTAAAAAATGTCTGAACTTTTATTTCCCTCTAGTGTACCGGCTACTTATATACAAATTATAGTTGTGAATGATAATAAATTTGGAGACATGGAAGAACGTTATTGTATGTAAAGTAATAGTTATGAAAAGTCAACATATTTCTCTGAGACTGAACTGGATACAGGTTTAGGTTGGGGTTTTCTCCTCCTTCAGTGCCCTTCCCCCTTAATGCAGTGATTGTATCCTAGATCTCTTTGATTTCTGCCACTTTAATATGCTGCTGTAGTTGTAAGAGGTAGTTCTTACTCTACGGAAATTGTGCCCCTCCCTGGGTAAGATGATGTAATGTTAGTTATGACTCAGCCGTGCAGAAAATTGCCTGCAGGAACAGGCAGTAGAAATGCTGTGATACCCTCTTAAACTTAAAATTTTTAGCAGCAAACTAAGAAGGTGTTCAAGTTAGGCATTTTTTGAGACTTGTAGTTACATTAAAATGTACATGTACCCAGCAAGCAGCCCAGTTTTTTCATTGGGAGGCTGGTTTATGAAATCCAGACCTCTTCCAAATGCTTATTCCAGATTGTCAGGTTCCCTTTTCCAGCTGCATTTGCCTGTGGTGCTTCAGTGAGCACACGAGGAGCAGCTGTTCAGCCCTGCAACCACTTGTGAGGCAGAGGTTGCTGTCAGCAACAGAGTTGTCCACTGCACTGTGGACCTTGCTGGTGTCATCCCATATGTGAAGGGATCACCTGGAGGTGACAGAGTGACGTGAGATAGGAGGGAAGTGTTAAATACCTACATTTGTGCTTGAAGATCTGATATCCAATGCATATTAAGATCAATGAGTAGCATAAATTGTGCTTGATGTGTGAGATAACTAAATGATATGGATGGTGACAGCTTCTAGAAGACTGGTTCTCCAGGAGTGTGTAAGAGTCAGCATGGATAGCTGAGTGTTGGCTTCCAGGTCAGGCTGGCCACTGTGGTTATTGTAACACACCCAATTTTGTACGTTTTGTTGTCTTGTGTAAGGATAACTCTCTAACTTCCACTCTGAAAATGGAAATGCAAAATTTACTCACAGGAAAGAATTTGTTTACAACTTCTTGTAAAGTGGTGGTTCATCTATTCAAGCCCAGGAAAGAAGGATCCAAATCTGGCATTCTAATTGATTGTTATTTCTTTAATTATTTTAGTAATGGGAAAGTCCTGGAGGGTGGATGCTTTGAGTTCAGAGTGATCTGAAATTCTTTTGTAAGCTACATTTGGGTTTAAGAAGTCAATTTAATTAAATCTGGGCATAGAAACCTTAGAAGAAGTTAGCGTTTGCAATTTATTTTTTGTCTGATAATGGAAACCAGGTTGAGGTGAAACTAGCTTTTGTTGTGCATGCTAAATACAAAAACTAAAACAAACCCCAACTTTCGAGTTTGTTGCAGCAACTGGAGTGTCTGGGAGGAGAGGAATATGGGTGGGGAATCTTGTTAAGTCATCAGACTCTCAAAATGGACTTGAATTTCTCTTTGTGTTAATGAGACATACATTATTCAAAGAAGTTATTGTTCTTTGACATGTTACTATTTATAAGAAGCTAATGACTGACTAATTTTTAACATTGCCAGTCCCATTTTTCTTAATAGGTTAAGGAAGAATTACTGTTCAGAAGAAACAATGCCTTAGGCACTGATCAGCAATAATAAACTTTCTTAGACTTAATTTTAAAAAGGAAAAAATAAAAACTTTTTTATTTAAAGGACAGGGTTTAAAAATGCTTTCAAATGACATGTGCTACCTTTGACACTGAAGAATTAGATTCACATTTAAAGACATACTCTTGTTTTCTTTCTTGAAGTATCCTGTTCATGTACACTCTTACCTAGAAACACGGCTGACTGAATTGCTTTATCTGACATCCACTTTGCTGTCGCAGTAATGACACGAAAGAAGGAGACTGAAACCTCTTGAGAGTAAAGGAACAAGTGTATCAGGCCTTGCCCATCTTTATTATATGTGTGTCTAATAAACCACTGTGGATTGGAGGAGACAAAGAGCTTCCCCTCAATCACACTGGTCAAAGGAAATGTCCATCAAACTTCTGTGCCCATGAGAAAGGAATGTAAATAAAAAGATACCGTTACAATAACATGGCTATGTTTACAGAGTATGTCTGAGAACCAGTTACAAAAGAATGACAACATCCAGAACTGCAAAATTCAGGGCAACACTTTGCTTTAGCAGAGAAAAAAAGAACTGTGGTAACATTTAGCTGGTTATTATGAACAGGAGTCTGCACAATGCTACATCAGTGTAGAACTAGGGATTGGGTTTAGTTGGGTTTTTTCCCCAGAAGATCTCTAAATTTGTGCAGCATAATCTAGTCTATGCCTGTTTACAGAAGTGAAGAGCAAGGCTTACCAAATCTTAATTGATGTGAAGTACGCCATTAATTAATAAGACCTGAAGTGTTAAACTTTGGAAGCTTTTAGTCGGGAGCCTTATCAATTAGAGTACAAAAGCAGCTTGGCAACTTCTGTATCTTTTATTGAGGCTGTGACTGAGCTGTTGTTGTGTCTTCAGTTGTCTGCTAGTCTCTTAAGTAATGTTTAATACCCAGGGGTGTTACATCACAGCTGAGTATGACTGGTGTCCTAACTTCAACGTTGAAGGGAGGAAAGCACTTTAGAGAATGTGGTTGTGACTAGAAGAGTGAGGCCAAAGCTGGCTCCTCTGCAGCTTCCTACTCTCTTCCCTCCTTTGTTGGAATCAAATCACTAGTGCATTGGAAGAAATAGCTCCTCTAATGCTGGTGTCAAGTATACTGAGCTCTGCCTGGGCTCTGTTTCCAGCTCTTCTACTCATTTACAGAGTGAATAAGAGCAATTAGTGAGTAACTTCTTTCTTGCTTCATCACTATTGGGCCTAGTGATAAAAGTTTCAGTGGTTATGTGGTCAGGTCCAAGTGTTTGTTTTTCTCCTTTACACTGACCTTGCAACAGGAAAAGGCAGCATCTGCATCCTTGCCACTTCCTAACTCGTTTTTCTCTTCAACCTGCTGTGGAGTACCTCTACAACTCTATGAAGAGTTGAACTCCTCTTTTTTCTTGCAGCCTCAGAGTGCTGCTGTGCACAGAAGAGGCACCTAAAATACCTTGTTCCAGCACCAGTTCTGTCAGATGTGTATTTAAGTATATTAAAATGTAATATAACCAGCTCTAGTTTGGCATTGGTCTGGTAGTGCTGGTAAACATCAAATAATTTGACACATTGAGTGTAGTACAAGTTCCTTGCACTGTAGCAAGACTGAATTTCCAAATTCTTCAGTAGTGTTACAGCGTGTGTAAGGAAGTGCATTGCCATACTGGAGCATCTGAAAAGTGCTTGAGTATTATAGAAAATTTCCAGCCTCAGAAATTTCAAACTGATACAGGAAATTAAGCTTTGAGTTAAGTACTTTTCCTCATGTTAGCCAAGTGTGTGCTTCACATCCTATGAAAACTTAATGTTTTTATAACATTAAGTTTTTATAGTAGAAAGTGGGGTCTATCTAAAGTACCAGTATAATGATCTATAATCATCTTTCATTTGTCATTTCCATAATAAAATTGTTACTAATATAACAGGTGGGGGTTTTCTTCAGAATGCTTTTTGCCCTTGGTAGAAACCTGAGCTGTAACTGAAGTGATTAAAATTAAATCTGTAGGAAGTGAATTTTTTTGCTAACAAGGGTTTTGAAGTACAGAGAAGAATGGAGAGGTCTTTGAACAGCTAACACCCTGCACTGCTTACATGTTAGAAGTTCTCAGGAGCTCTGGTGGCTTGCAGGTAGTCTCTGACATGAACTAAATGTAAACTGATAATTAAAACCATGACTGGCTATCTTCATGTTAGTATGAATGTAATTCCAGACAATTGCACTCTCTTCCCTGGGGTGGCACATACTGCAGCAGTCCCTTCATGTCCTCCAAGGGCACAGGATGTGACAGTTCTGTGTTCTTGCCCCATGCCCAGTCTTCTGGCTGATATTGCTTCCCCCTTTCGAGTTCCACCACAGAAACACACTGAGTAAATCTCTTCTCTAGCAGTGCCCAAGCACTCTGTTTCACTGTTTCTTTTCCCTGTTAGTTGTTAAGGTCTGGAGAACTCTGGAAACCTTGGCCTGCCCTTCAGTGTTGTGCAGTTACTGTTGCACGTGGGTGCTACTCAGCACTTTTCCCCCGTTCCTTTCCTGACAGGAAAGCTGCAGGTCAATGGTGTTGTTCAGGACCTTCCAATAAGATGAATTGTTTGCTTTCTTCCCTACATTATTTCTTCTGAATTTCATGCTCAGAAGCATAAAATGGTACTCCTTGTGTGCTCATACTCTTGAGATTTCTTTGCAGTTTTTGTGGATGCTTCACTTTCTGGAAATAGTAATTGTGAGAACAGAAGGTCCAGTTATATCTCAGATTAGTGACTTCAGGTTTACCTTTCTTTCTTAAGCATATTGTTGAGAAGGAGAGTAGAAGGTTTAGTAGCCTGTCATGGGGCTGCAGTTCCCTGTGAGGAAGGGAGCATAATTCCATTCAGAATGCATCCAAATGGCTTTTTTAAAGAACATACCACAGAATTAATGCCTATTGCCATAGTTCTCAAATTACAGTGGAACTATTTTCTAGTTGCCTGCAAACACCTAATAGGTTACTATGTTAACGTCTATAAAACCTGTCTAATAATTCTTAATGACAGGGTTAGGAAATTTAGTCTTCTGTCCTACAGGAAGCCATATGCTTTTTGACATGCACATGTGTGAATTTGTCTTAAAACTCAGCCATTGTATGCTCAGTGTGTGCTGCTGATGGTTAAAGAGCACAGTTAACCTGTAGACTGGCAATACCATACAACCTTATTGCTATGACAATATCTCATACTAACAAAAAATCCAGTGTTCTGACTGAAAATCACTACCTTGAGTTCTGTGACTCCTTCAGGCTTGCTTAATTTTTTATTTTTGACTGCACTTTGAGATCTGAAAAAAAGGGGAGGCATTTGTAAAAGCTTCTGTTCGCAAAATGCCAATCACAGATGGGGGTGGTTAATTTGTTGAAATCTAGGAGTTCGATGCCTAAAATAATTTAGGTTGGAATGGAGGTCATTAAGTTCAACTCTGCTCAGAACAGATCCAGTTTTGGTCACTTTGCTCAAGGCCTTTTCAGTCAAATTTTTTATTATCTTCAAGCGTTGGAGATTCCACAGCCTCTCTGGGCAGGTGGTCTTAACAGTGTTCACGGTCATTGTTAGAGAAATAATGCTTGCATGTAATCAGAACTTCTCATGTTCCAGCTTGTCTGCTGCCCCTTGTCACATCACTGTAGACCTCAAGGAAGAGTCTGACTCCATCTTCTCTAGGCAGCTGCACACAGCAGTAAGATCTGCTGGCCTTCTCCAGGCTAAAGAAACCCATGTCTCAGCCTTGCCTTGTACCTCGTGTGCTCCAGCCCCATAGTTGCTTCAGTATCTTCTTGTGCTGTGGAGCTCAAACCTGAGCATAGAACTCAAGATGTCATCTCAAGTTGTTAAAATTTGCATTAAAAGAGGATAATTGGCAATGTGTTAGTGGCATATGTGAGAATATGTGAGTATCTCTGGTTCATAAATACTTCTCTGAATGAACTTTTCTATATTGCAGAGCAAAGCGTAGCCAGGGTTTGCTAGCCTACAAGGGTGGTCATAATTTAAGCTTTTGATTAACTCTCCAAGTCTGGCTTTTTCAGTTAGGGTTTGGCTGCTATAATTACTCGTATATTGAAGGTAAGAAGCAGAGGCAATTTGCATCAACCTCATGATTTCACTCACTTCCCTGATGGGTAGCTACATGCCTTTAAGGATTTGGGGCTTTTTTTGGCTGTTGGTTTTTTAGTTTGGTTTGGGTTGTTGATTTGGTTTTGGGTTTTTTAGGGGGTTTTTTTGGTTTTTTTTTTTTTTTGCTGTAATGAAAGCAGTGCCTAAGTTAATTTCCTTTACTTTTTTGAAGCAATTAGACTTGAAAAACTGTTGAATCTTTGATAATTAAAATATGATTCATGGATCAGTTTAAGTATGAGGTTACCTGTGTTGGTTTTCATTTATTCTAATCTTAGCAAGAAGGGCTTCCATAATGTTGATACCTGTGTTTAATGCACCAATTTATCATACAGTCAGCTAAGGTGCTCTGCATAAATGGGGTTAATGTAAGAAGTAACTGTGCTTGCACAGGTGTATACATGTATGTACATGTATCTACATCCTCTTGCATTTATTGGATGTAGAAAAAATCTTCATTGTAACCACTAGCCTGCTGTATTAATTTCATTTGGCATTGATGTTTAATAATTGGCTTTGATTTACAATAAAAAGGTACACAGTGCTTATGCTGTTCAAAAGTATCCAAGTGACAACTTGCATTATTTGACAGCAACCTTCATCATTCAAGTACTTTATGTACCTACTGCTGATACTTTATTTCTGTTTAGAGCTGCATAAGTTGATCAGTTTAGTCACCTGTGACAGATAACTCATCATCTTCTTTGTGCTGTTGAAGGAAGAACTTCACTGTTGTGAAGCTGCTAACTGTATTTGTGTCACTGGTTGGTTACTTAGAAGTCTAAGAACAGAAACACTGCATTGTTAATAGATCAGTTTCTCCTTGTGCCTGTGGAAGCCATAAAACATAAAATTTAGAATATGAGCAGGGTTGTGCATTATCTGTGCACAGCTGTACAAACAAATACTGCACTATCTCTGGTTCTATCTGGAAACTTCTGCCTGGTTCCTGTGCACGTGACAGAAGTGCATTTCTGAAACAGGTTCTCAAACACTTTACTGCTTCTTTGCTGTAGGCAGACAGCAGCTCCTGGCTCTGAAGGTGGTTGCCCATTTAGACAGTAGTTTACTACCATTTTGAGTTTGAGAAAGCTTGTGCTATTAAAGTTGACTGAAGAGAATTAAGATTGTGATTATTTCTTAAACTCTTTTTTTTTTTACTGAATGTCAACTCTTGTGCAATGGATTACTTTTCTTGAAATCTGACAGAAGATTGGCAGTGCCTCTTCAAATGAGAAGTAATAATAAGTCATGCTCTGCTGAAATGAACAGTAAATTCTTACATTTTTTTATCAGATATAATATGTTGGATTCAACCATCTCAGAGGTCTTTTTCAGTCTACTTGATTCTGTGATTCTATAGTGCAGCTCAAGTAAGGTTGACTCAATAATAATGCAACTCAAAAGTTGTTGGTTGTTTTTGGTGGTGGTGGGTTTTCTTCTGGGTGTTACACTTTGTGATTATGTTACAAAAGATTTAACAAAGGTAATCTGATCTCTTAACTTGTTATTTTCTCCTAGTGCAGAGTAGGTTTACATTCCTAAAATGGTATTTTTTTCTAATAAAGTGTTTTTATTAACACTGGGTGCTAGTTGATCCATATTCTGCTTCAGGAGTTTTCAAATCTGCTCAAGAGTGCAAGCTGCTAAAGATAAATGGCTCCTGCTTCTATTTCTTAACAAGGATAAAAAGTGTTGCATCATATTTGTGGGGAGTTTTATTAGTATTTCTTGAGAGACCAAAACTGTAGAGTCTTAAGACAGCTTAAGATGTGTTTTGGTTTGGAGTACAGCCACAATAGCCATGGCTGAAACCTGCCTCCTGAGCAGAAATGCTCACCCAACTCAATTGGTTTCAGTTTTTTATTATCTCAAGGTTCTGAAAAGAATAGTGATTGATGCATCTGGTACCATTTTATTTTGTTACAAGTCCCCAGTATTCAAGAAACAGTTTAATGAGGTGATGAGGAAAAAAAAGGCCCAGGTAAAAACTGCATATTGACTTTGATCCTCAGCAGAAACTGTTAATGAATATCTATGGTGATGCCTCAACAAATTCAAGACTTGAATCTTAATACTTTTCTAGTAAGTGTCTTTACAGCTGCTGCCTTTCATATGAGTTTCCTCAGAGTGGGTTACTAAACTGGAAAAGTATTTTTGCCTGTGCTTCAGAATTTTATTCCTTCAGCATCATGTTTGTTAAGCATGCTTCAGTAAAAAACAGTAATGATTGGCATGAAACACCTAAGGAGTCTTTTGAGTAATCTCAAAAGAGTATATCCTGATACTAAACACATTTGCCTCTCTTGCCATAAATACTATTTGGAAAGCAAAATAATAGAAGAAACTAGCTGGTAAAGGACATGGTAGTCTAAGATGGGGAAGGCAGATCTGCAAAGAAAGCTACAGGTTGGGCTGTAAAAGGGTGAACTGAGATGCTGCTCCTCACTGCCTCAGGTACTGTCCTTTTCTTCATTTGCTGACCAGGGATGTGTCCCTGCCAAGCATCCTGTAGGCATTTCTGTGCATACATCTACTTTTGACTGACTTGTTTCTATCTCCTAGCATATGTCTCAGCATGAAGATGATTTTTCAGGGTGTCCTATTTCTTCCGTGTTTCCTTTGTCCGCCCATATGTGTGCCTGCTTTTCTTCTCATTTTTAAAGAAACATTTGGACTGTTTTAGTAGTATTTTTATGTGTAAACGAAGATTTCTTGCCATTCTCTTTGTCATACAGGATTCTCTTTTGTCCATTAGTCCTTTTAGATCTTTGTTTCAGTTACCCTCTTACTACACAGACATCATTTCTTCTATTATTTTCCTTTCTAGATCTTAACCAAATTGACAACAGTAAAACTGCTAATCAAATGTACCTTTCTCCTGCTCTTACCAATGCCACGTGTCCCTATGCATGTCACATCTCCCACTGTTGCATAAATGCTGCAAATTACTCTGCAGTCAAATTCTTCCCTGCCCCCTGAAGGTTCTTTGTCCCAAATTCTGAGTTCCTCCCGTGCTGACGCTCATCCTTCTCATCTCATCTCTTCCAGCCAGCCTTGTCACCTTTCTCAAACTTCTGCTGCTGTTTCTGTGGGCAGCCAGTTTGATGGGAAGAAAGAATAACTGGTGCTGAGAACAAGCAACAGGCTTTCTTTTACTTTCTTTTCCTTTATTTTCATTCTTCAACAGATGTTTTAGCAGAGAGATCTCCAGTGCCTCAGCAGCTGCTAATATTGACAGATTTTCTTGTATTCCTGTTCTAGTGAGCAAACAAGTAGAGAGAATTCTGTAGCTAACTTTAAATGTAGCTTCTCTTTTGACTGGAGTAGAAGGCTGACAACAGTCCTTTTGGTTTTCTCCCAAGAGGATTGGAGGTCACCCATGAGGCAGCAGTTGCAGAGCCCTTAATCCCAAACTCTGGGTTGAACTGTAATCAGGAGCAGCATAGTAAGCCTGTCTCAAAACAGGGTTTTGGAAGGGATTGTCTAAAAATATTCCTCTTAAAAATGCAAATATTTGTCACTTTCCTCCAACAATTCAGTAAATAAAATTACTGGCCACAAATGGTTTAATTAAACCCTTTGTAGCATGTGTGCCAATCTGTGCAGTGCAGCTAATTGCATGTGTTGTTTTATAGCTCATAACTTTCCTAATCCTCACGTGGAAAACAGTCATGGAAAATCACTTGCTAGCTTTTTATGGGATGATAAGTATCTTGAACTTGTCCAGTACAGGTGGCCTGCTTGAATAACTTTGTCATCAAAACAGAAGTCTGTAAAGGAGTAGCTCAGTGAAAGTGTCCTACAGTGGCTGTGCTGGTTGGTTAGTGGGTTCCACTTGTACCCAGGTACATGAAGCTCTTCCCCCAAAGTGTGTACCTGAAAACAGGGATCTGAGTCAGTAATTTGGGTGTCTGCCTCAGTACACCTGATGCTTTATATGTGTAGTTCTTTGAAAAGCACATGCACAGCTGTGCAGGTGGTCAGAAAACAGCAAGTCAACTTTGTTATGGGAATCTGGGCAGTTTGTGTCTCCTGTCACAAAGGAGGGGTTGTTGCCCTTGGACACGGGAGCAGCTTGGTACCTGAGTTGCAGGTGGTAAATTACCTTGATGCATCTGGAAAGGCAAATCTTCACATTCAACAGACTGTGATTTTATTGCTTGTTCTAACACAGTGCTTCAGCTTGATGTCCCTTTTCTTCCTATCCATCACATCTTCCTTATTTTTCATTCCTTACTCCTGTGCTCACCTTCTTCCTTTGTAGAGAACAAGGTGTAAATAGCTACCTGGATGTTGTGAAAGTGAAACAGGGTCGTTTGATTCCTGTTTGGAAATGGTACTGAAAGTCTTCAAATGACTTCAGGTTATCAGTAGTCTTCTAAAAGTAATGCAGGCCTGAGTACTTTTGTAAGTGCCTTTATAAGATAAACTGAATTTTTAAATGAAACTGAGAAGCAGATTTAAGACGAAAGTAACACTCTCCTGTACAGGTAGGTAGGTATCTGCAGCTTCTTCTCTGGTGTATTCTCAGTATTAAGGTTATTTTGATGTAGTGGGAGTTTGAAGACTGTGTGGAATGTGGACAAGAAGCCTATTAAAGGTTCTTACCTTCAGAGAAACCACATCTGGCTCAGAAAGTCCCTGGGCATTGATGGAGGCTAAGGGAAGCGTGGCACTTTCTTGCTTTGTTAGTGTTAGTGGCATCCTCTTTTGGTGGCATCCCTTTGG
This sequence comes from Climacteris rufus, assembly GCA_013398175.1. Taxonomy (NCBI): domain Eukaryota; kingdom Metazoa; phylum Chordata; class Aves; order Passeriformes; family Climacteridae; genus Climacteris; species Climacteris rufus. Next base: position 12,365 of record VZRZ01004835.1, read on the forward strand.
CAGTGTTGCAGTGAGTTTAGTAGACAGAAGAGTCCTGTCAGCCAGTATGATGCCTCTTGTGTTCTTACAGTGTCTTGGAGAAAGGTAGTAGAATGCTGCTTGCATCATGAAAATGCTGGGCTGTTGTCATTAATTATGAAATTAGTTTCAGACTGAGTTTAAAAAAAATACACTGTTTCTTTCATGTCTTTCATGAATTTAGAAAACTAGAGTTCGTCCATGTCATCTTCATCTCTTTGTCATATACCATAGATGGGTGACAAGTGAGTTGAAGTTCAGCTCGTGTCCTGTGTAATTTATTCTCAAAACTAGCAATAATGTCATAACTATTGTCAGGTGTCTTTTGATACTGCATGAAAACAAAAGGCCTGCTTTGTTACCTGGGAAAAACTGATACTTTTAAAATGACCTGATGTTTATCAGTGTGGAGTTTTGCCATTCTGCCCTTGGCTCTTTTGTGCAAGAGCAATGTATTTTTATTTCTCCAGTAGGTTGTGGCATTTTTACTCAGTTACATATCTTAATAATTAATTTTTTGTACTTAAAAACAAAGTTTCTTGTTCTCAGTACTTTAACTATATATTATCCACTCATTTGCTGATACATTTTCCTAGATTCTAATGACTATTCTTATTCTCCTGCTTGTCAGGAGGGAAATATATAAATAGAAAACCAAGCTGCTGATGCAAACGTCTCTAGTGCATTAATAATTACCTAAAGTTTCTAGGCAATAACATGGACTGAGACCAATCCTCTAATAAAGAGAAATAAGCACAGAACTAGAAGCAACAGAGCAAAACTGAGCATTAAAATAAAATCATTATTAAAATAAAATTATTTTAATGCTCTTATGATGGATTTGGGAATAGAGTTCTGGCCCACACAAGTCATTTGCCAGGATGCAAATGCTTTTAAAAGAAGAGTAGTTTTAGGCTTCAGGTGTCAGGAAAGGACTTTTCAAGCCTTTGTGTTGGCTTCCTGTCTTCAACTGCAGACCTCATCACAGTTTGACCACATGAAGCATGCCCACTTGCAGTAAGAAGCAGACAGACTTTTAGGAGAGACCTGGGTGTTGGGTTTCTTTTGTTACTGCTTATTAAACTTCCCTCACATTCCTAAATAAGTTTGATAACTCTTAGCCTTTATCTTGCAAAAGCACAGGAACAAGTGCATAGAGCCTGTCATCAGAATGGATGTACTTCATGTTGCCACCTGGTGAGCGTGTCCTGTTCAGGCAGTAGAATGTGAGTAAGAACGAAGAGAGTGAATCTCTTTCCAGCTTAGTGTTTGAATTAAGCCAGGCTGGAAGTTCACCATAGAATAACACAAGTTGTGTGCAGACAGCTTCTGTTACATCTTTGGAGACAAAGACTTTTCTCTAGTCCGTGATTGCTGGGGGTGAGGGAACGTACCAAAGCTTAGCAATGGTATGTGTGAGCACAGCTGACACATCCCAAGTCTACATGTGTTTGTTTGCCAGTCCAGAAACCAGAAAGCTGTTGACTTAGTCATAACCAGAATTGCAGGTGTGAGGGGTTAAAGCCTGAGCTTTGAACGGCCAGCATCTAAGTAAGAGTTGATATTCAGATTTAGTACATCCTTTCAAAAAAAAAAAAGTAATTTCCATTAAATCTTTCTGAAAAGACTAATAAAAAGTGCTAGAAGCACTTGTGCAAGCTGTTACAGGTTTGGGCTGAAGAGTGCTCTAAATTGCTGCTGCATGTGCACAGTTGACTACAATGGTATGGTTTGTTTCCCAGCAGTTAGATTCTTGCTGTCAGATGAAAAGCTCTGACAATTACTGCTGTGTCCTTGGGGGTTTTCAAGGGCAGGGAGTGGTCGTTTAGTTTTGTTTAAAAAACTGTTCCTGGGATATGCTGCTCAAGACCCTGTAATTAACTCCATGGAGTTGTACTTAGTGTGTTAGTTTGTATGTAAACTGGATGGGAGTTGGGCATGATAGCAGGAGGGTGGTGAACAAGCAGGAGGGGTTAGCTATCTGTAATGTAGCTGTAATGTACATGTGCTGTATGGAGTGCAGTTGTCAGGGTGTTTTATGCATTGCAGTGGTGCAGATCACATAATAAACTTAGTAAATGCAGATCACTTATTGATCAGTCTTGGACTAGCTGCTGCCACTTCAGTGGCCTTTATAGTGATCAGCTCTACACTGATAAACACTGCCATATCAACTGGCAAAGGAGAGAGAAGGTGGGCATACATTGCTGCTACTGTTGAAGCTGTGCACAAACAACCTATCTGTAGGACTTAAATATCAAGATATTCCTCCTTGTGGAAAAAATTGTATCCTCCAGAGAAGCTTTGCAGTTAAACCTATTACAAAAATCCACAAGATAAACAGTATTCCCCATAAGCTGATGTGTTGGCAGATAACAAATTGTTAGATTGGTTATGCTTTTGGTTTTGCTGTCTTCTGTAATTGAACTTTAAAAGGTTAGTAGTTTCTTTGGTCTTACCTGTCTGGCTTTCTGCAGCCACACCACCTCCGTGCAGGTTGTGCTTTCACAGTCACTCTCTAGGATACATCAGTGTACCCTGAATCTTCAGGTTACCTTTAAGGCAGTGGTCTGTGTTTACTTACACCAGTAAAAGAAAATACATCCTGAAATAAATGGACTAATATAAACAGAAGAAACTGAATATATGACTAAGTAAATAATAGGGTAGAGATCTCCTGTCAGTCATTTGACACTGGCTTTTGAACGTTCATCTGCTTTCAGGTTTTATTGTTGCTGTTTATGAAGTGTTCAGCATAAATAAAATTCTTCTGAAGATATGTGGCCTACCAGTCCTACGTCTTGTTTGTGTAGAATAGACTCTTTCATCCAAATCTGAGCAAGCTCCCAGTGCAGTTTGATTTGGAGTCTCATTGCATTGGCTACATTTATGAATAGCTGTTCAAAGGGATTTTCTCAGTTCATCAGTCTTTGAAATTCAACATGGCTTTAGAACTTTTTTCAATACAAGATTTAATGTTCAAGCTTCTGTTGTCCTGCTAGTATCTTTCTGCTTAAGAAGACAATTAGTAGTCTTTCCTCTTCTCTGTCTGCTGGTGCAATTCACCCATTCAGTTTGCAAACAACTTTACCTCATATGTGACCTAAGTGAAGTTTAGGTCTTGGAGCTTGGTTGCTGCTGTGGGAGGGAGTAGAGTTGTACTTTCTAATCAAACAACCTTCTGTACAGATGATGAATAATTTCTGTTTCTGGAATCACTGAAAAATTTTTGGTCTGACCTTCTGAGGGTGCAGAAGGAGGGAGAATCCTCATGGTGTCAGAAGGGGAGATGCAGGCTGACACACCTGGATTAATGGAAGTCTCACAGAGAAAAACAAATAAGGAGCCTTGTTCTCAGTAGCTGGTAACCTTCAATTGTCACTGGAGTTTCTTGGCACTCATGAAAGGGTCTTAGCTGCAAACCTTGAAGCTCTCTAATGGTGAGGACAGAGTGTGTAAGTGGTTGGAGAGGGCTGAGGTGTGTGACCCATAAACCTGCTGGCCTTCTGCTGCATCCCAGCCTCACTGGGGCAGAGCTGGCTCTGAACCCTTCTGGCATGCTGGGACACCCTCAGAAGGGTGCCTTTGGCATGAGGCAGCTCAGCAGCACATTTGACTGTCTCCAAAAAAATACTTCTGCTGCTGCCTGGCTTGTGTTACATTCCCTCTGTTGCCAAAGAACTGTCTCTGCTGTCACATGGATGGGAAACAAGGACATTTAGTATTTTTCAATGTCTCCCTTCATGGTTATAAAATGAAGTTATATACCAACCCCCACAGTACTGGAAATGTCTAATATTAAAGATGAGCAAATAAATCCACTCTGTTGAAGCCAGTAAAGAAAGTGGACTTGCAGGTTTTTGTCTCATCATAGCATAGACATAGCTGAACCTGGTCTGACTTTGCTTTCTGTCAGCCTGACTTCTTTATTATCTGCTGAGATAGAAATGATGAGAGAGATGCTATGATGGGTCACTTTATTTTGAGGAGTTTAACACAAGTTTGAGTCTACCAAGAAATATTCATTATTCAAAGAAATGAATTGGCAGTACTTTCATTAAAAAAAAAGCCACCAAAACAAAAACTGAGACCAGACTTACTCTTCTTGCTCTTTCTGTGAACTACAGTTTTTTGTAGCTTAATGGTTGGCCTGTTAGGCAGAGCAGGTACCCCAGGTGCCTGTGCCACAGTGCAGTAGGGGCAGCCTACCATATCCAGGGTATGCCTGTCCTAGGAGTATCTCCTGTGAGGCTTTCATTTCACCTGCTGCTGGATGGCCTCGAGAAGAAAGTCCTGTAAAGCAGCCATCGTTCTGTACCTTGGGACTAAATCAGATTGTCCATTTCTGTGGCATCGTTGGAAATAGGAGCTAAAAAAAATGAAGCAAAGCTGAAATGTCAGTCATCTAATTTACAGGGCAAAAAAAAAGATGGTCAGAAATTTGTACTGAAGCCTCTTTTAGAAAATTATTTGCTGCATTGCCTGCACCAAGTATATGTAACAGCTTCTGATTCAATTCTGACTATTCAGGAGAGCTGTACCTTTTTTGATTTTTAAATAACTGGCTTTTCTTTTAAAGTCTGACTTCAAGCACTCAATATCACAAAGTTTGACAAGCTTGTACCTTAATTTGACTAAATGTGTTGGAGCTAGTGATTTTTTTTCCCTTTTTTTTTTTTCATCATAATAGAACTCTTGCTAAATGACATGACTGCCTCAGCTGGGAACTTGTTATGTTAACAAGCAGTTAGAATAATCTAGAAAAACCTGGTCTTAACTGTCAGCCCACAGGGAGGATTTGGTGGAGTGACTCCAGAGAGCTACCTTTGCTTTGGAAGAGTAAAGGAAATACCTGTTAGGGCAGCACAGAAAGTCAAATAGAGGTGCTACAGAGCTGAATATTGGATTGTCAGCTGTCTGGAAATGCAAGAATCCAGGTTCACCTTGTGGTTTCTTGCTGGTGATGCCAGTACAGCATTCAAGTTAATGGGAGCTGGGCTAAGGAGGCTTATTTATTGCCTGCATATGTAAGGTAGTTGGGTCTCTGATGTGGCAACTGATACTTCAAGTCCTTTTATTGTGTTTTGTGGATGCAGACTTTCTTCCATGGTATACTCTGCCCAGAGTCTTTGGACTACCTTATTTTTACCAGAGTTCTGTATAATGGCTTAGAGAAACCTTTCCTTTAGTCATATAAAACTCATCTGCTAAATTGACACAGCCTCCTCCTCCCCATCAAGTCACAAAATGCAGCATTGCTTTTAGTATCTCACTTGGGATCCAGAACACGTGCGCTAGCTGACTACGTTACGTAGGATGTGAAGAAAATAAGCAAAAAGTAAAGCTGTCTTGACTTTGAAATAAATTAAAATACAATTGAATTGTTGGTTCAGCACACTGTAAAAGTATGTGTGTTCAAAACACTGTGTTCTTTGTTTCCCTTTTAGTCTCTGTTGGAAAAGTTCTTGATCCCTAATGCTTCGCAAGCAGAAAGTAAAGTTTTCTATTTGAAAATGAAAGGCGACTACTACCGTTACTTGGCTGAGGTTGCTGCTGGAGATGACAAGAAAGGTATTGTATGTCAGCTCGTGGATGAACATTGTCCAGTTAGATTGTTTTTGGTGGGACAGTGACACAAGTCCAACTTCAGAATAATCCTGATTTGGATGTAAATTTCTGTAGCAGTAGGCTTCCTGTTTTCTGAAGGAAGATCGTAGGCTCTTGCATTTCAAACAAGTTACAAAAATTTCCATGTACATGCTGATGGAAGCACAAAACAGGTGTTGAGTCACAAAATCTTGAAATCAGCTCCAGCTTATGTATGCATGCACTTGGTTTATCACTGAAGTGCAGGTTTATGCATTTCTGTCTGGCTGAATGTTGGGGGTTTTACCTCTTTGTAGTCTTGTAGCTTTCTGAAGACTTATTCTTGGCATTTCTCCTGCACTTCTACAGAATATAGAAAATCTGCATAGGTTCAGTGAGCAAAGAGGCTAGAGTAGAAAAGGATTAATAAAATTAATCTTAGTGTTCTTCTGTGACTGTGGTTGTTTAATGCCCAAATGTTTTCTATTTCCTCAAGTTTCTTATATTTTCATGTAAGCAGCTTGTCACAATTGCAGGTAAGTTGCCTTCACCTAAATTTAGTTAGAAAAGTTAACGTGAGGTATTTAACATTTTGGGTGGTTTATAACTGGAGACACCCTTCAGTGGAGAGCCATACAATGTTCAGTGCATGCAGAGTGACCCAGCCTTGGTGACAGCAGCAGTGCATGTGTTACCAGGGCTTCAGATCTGTTGCAGAGAGTTACCCTGTTTTCATTGCAATTCCAGGCATCTCTGTTCACACACATAGGAGGTACCATATCTTGAGTCTCAAAGTTTCTTTTTCTGTTCAGGATTAAGTTACAGGCTCTAAAATTAGACTGTGAAAATCTTTGTTTAAATGGTTTTAAAGTTTATTTTAATTTAACCCACTCTCCTGGCTGAGCAGTTTTTGGTGGGTTTCCATTTTTTTCAATTTATCCCCCACCTAGTGTTTCATGTCACAGGCTTTTCCTGTATGTTGTCTGTGACCTTGAAGAAGAGCAGTTGATAATTATTGTTTAGAAAATAATGGCTGTTGAGTTGACAGTATTCTTCCAGCCTTTTGCAGTAAATACAGCGACAATATAAAGCTCCCAACTCCAGGAATTGGATTCTTATCTTCATAAACTGCATTGTTTATTTCATTGACTGGAGTTTCCTTATGGCAGTCTAGCAGACAGGAATGTCAAGCAGGTACCTCACTCTATTTTATCCTTGAACTTTAGAGCTGCACTTTCTAAAGAATTCAAGGTTAAAAACTTTTTTGTACTGTGTGACTGATTTAAAAATTAACAGAATACATCGAATTATGCACTAAGTTCCCTGAATCATTGCTCAGAAGGTAACAGTGTTTTCTCAAATAAGGAAAAAAATACACTTTTTGTTTCAAAATTATGTTAAAGAAAAGTTACTAAGAAATAAAACTCTCAGCTTCATTCCCTGAAGTTATTTGTTTTTTATTCTCCTTGTTTTGCCTTTCATAAACAGCACCATTTACTAAGGCTTTTCCATTATGAGAAGAGTTAAACATTTCTCATAATTTCTAAATTTAACTTGCAGTAAACCCAGTTTTTCTCAACTGTAATGTACTAACTTCTGGTCATTTTCACGGTTTTAGGGCAGCTGTCTGATCTGAAGCATTCCATTACTAGTGATGAGTGTAGAGACGACAGTGTTGAATAATTGTGCAGTGAGTGTCCTCACTCTTCCATGTGGAGGAGAACAATATGATGCTTTAGTTTTTGTGAATATCTAAAGGTGAACAAATAGGGACTGCATAGACATCCTGAGTATTGGTATTCAGTTGTTTTCAGACTTGGAGTACTTCTGATTTAAGTACTGCTGTATTTTTGAGTCTTCAGTTTAAAATTCCTTTCTTTATTTTGAATACATGTGACTGCACTCTTGTGGACATCATGCTGGATGCATTTTTGGTTTGATCCAGAACTGTTAGGATTGGAGTCTTTTTGCATCTGAATTGAATTACTTCCTGCCCACCTTTTTCTCAGATGCTGGTGGAGAGCTCAGGAAGAAGGGTCCCTTTGTGCTCAGCATCCAGTGCCTCCCTGGCCCCTGCAGCCATCGAGGGCACAGCCCGGCTCGTGGGCTGTGTGGGGCTGTGATCCCTGACTGCTGCAGCAGAACCTGCTCCTAAATTCAAGTGCCTTCACTGACAATGGAAACTGTTGAGCTCTTCAGTCTTTATATACACATTGTAGTTGCTGTTTTCTGCCAAGTGTTCATAACTTGCACAACTGAACCAATTGAGAGTGACAAGAGATTGATCTCTAAAAAAAGGAGCCAAATTATTAATTTTTCTCCCTTCAAAGTTTATAGGTACTAGAAGTTTTAAGTTAGATAAAAGTGTTTTCCATATCTGCATTGTAAATGGAATTATGTTGAAGCTTTTAAAAGTATCTATTTAATTTGAGTTGAGGTATGCCACACTATCTTTGCCAAGCAGTTTGAATGGAAACTCACAGATGACTGTTACTGAAAGGGTTCAGCATGGTAGGCAAAGGTCATCAATGTTTCCTGTGACTAAAATGTGGATCTCTAATGCATTGCAGTATTTAAAGACATTGAAATTGTGGTACTGTATCAAACCTGTGTGTACAAACTTTGGGTTTGTAATTTTTCATATACATAGTGGATTTTCCTTAAGTGCTACAAAACTGCTGCAAACACTTGTAAATATAAGTAGTCACAGGGTGGCAGGAAGAGACAAACCTGTGATTTGATCAGTGACAACTTCCCTCTTTTTTAATAATTTGAAAATGTAATTTAATAAAATCTTCATGAAACAGCAATGTTAGGTAAAGTGCTCATTCACAGGCATTCACTCCTGACATGGTTTCTTCATGCAGGCGTGAACACAGTCCTGACTCTGTGTCTGCATACAGTGTGTGAATTACTTACTTGTTGTGGTTTTTGTGTGTGTTTGTTTTCTCCCCAAAGGGATAGTGGAGCAATCACAACAGGCATATCAAGAAGCTTTTGAAATCAGTAAAAAGGAGATGCAACCAACACATCCCATCAGATTAGGTCTGGCTCTGAACTTCTCCGTGTTTTATTACGAGATTCTCAATTCCCCGGAGAAAGCCTGTTCCCTTGCAAAAACGGTAAGTCAGAGAGGGGGAATTCCATTTAAATTATTTGCACAACCTTTTGTTGCATGGCTAATGGAGTTGTTTGTTTTTATAAAACCAGGCTTTTGATGAAGCAATTGCTGAACTTGATACATTAAGTGAAGAGTCATACAAAGACAGCACGCTAATAATGCAGTTACTGAGAGACAACTTGACAGTGAGTATCATCAGAGTTCCCATACAGATAACAGGATTGGTCTTCCTGGCACTCAGAGGTGTCCTCTTTGTTCCTGGCTGTGGAGCTGTGTCTGTCACTTAGAAACAAGTCTATAGTACATCATCATTCTCCTGCCTAGTTTCTTTTTTGTTCTGCTTGCTAATTAACATGATTTTCTGACAGATGACAAATTGACCCCATTTCCCAGGTTATTTTATTCAAGGAATCTAAGTAGTGCACTCTGGACTGTGACTTGCAAACCAATTACCCAGTGTTAAACAGAATTTGAGAATATAGTCACATTTGCCTCTTCAAAACTTATGTCAGATTTCATATGGCTTATTCTGTGTGATTATATGTGTGAAGAAGAGATCCTATATGAAAACTAGAAATAAAGCTAGCGAGTCCATTTGAGGACCTGTTGTTTGGAAGGTTTTTCTTTGGTTTTAATTTTGATCAAGTTGAAATGGAAATCGATGCTTGCCAGGCTGTTTCCATTGCAGTTGTAAAACAACTGTCTTAATTCCTTTTTTTTCCCCTTGGACTGACAGCTGTCTGTGGTGTAAGTTGTCAGAATAATCAAAATCTTCATGTTGTGTGGGGGATTTTTTTAACCTGCTTTGAACTTTACAACTTGCGAAGATAAACATCTAAAGCAAATGAAACTAAATGTAAGCAAGCATGCAATAGTGTAATTAATGGCACAGTTCACTCCTTGGTCTGTGGGGAGAAGGGCTGCAAGCAAGAATTGAAAAAAAAAGAAGCACCTCTTGTTGCCACATGTAGCTCCTTTTTAACACTCTGTGCATCTGATATGAGAGACCTTTGCAAAATAGCTGCACTGCTCTTAAAATAACTACAAGTAAAATTGTACAGTTGCATAGAATTGGAGTTGCCATAATTTCTGCTTTTGTGTCTAACATTTAATTTCCCTGTTTCTTGGAGCCTTTTCCACTGGAATGGCAACTTAACACTGCTGCAAAAAGTACTTGTCATTGTTCCATTTGTTGCTTACAAAACAAATGGAAGCGATTTCTCAACCTCTGTATTGGAGACAGATACAGGGCTGGCATCGTTCTCAATGTCTGTGTGTACTGTCCCCTAGAGTGGGATTGCTCAAGAGCTGCCCTCTGAATGAGTGGTATTGAAACAGAGAATAGAAGCTGACTTTAATTGCTGGCTTCCCAGTAAAAATATAATGTAAAGCTTGTCACAGCAGTTGGAAAGCAAATTGTTTCACACAAGAGCAAAAGTTGGACTGAGCTACCATGGTGTGTGGATTAGGGTAGTAGGTCTGAGAATTGAAGTGAGCTTTCCATTGCAAGGGAGAAAGCTGTAAACAGATGCAAGATTCCATATTCCTGAATGAATTCTGTGTCTTGCTTAAATGCTTAGTGTCATCTGTATGAGTGCACTCATTCCATGTTTATCCACAACTTCTTGAGGTAGAAAATTTTGATATGTGTGTGACTGACAAAGACTACAGTGAATTTCATAAATGTAAAAAAAGGTCTGTTTTGCTAGTTACACAAGTCTGGCAGTCTGAGGTAGGTGGGCTTTTGACAGTGATTCAGCATGTTGCTCAGTTCTGTGCAGGAGCATTTTCCTCAGTTGTTGGTTCTGGTTTACCTTGAGTCTTGTAGAAGTCTGTGTTCATTCTCTGTGGGGACTGAAGGCAAGGAAGTGTTCAGAGGGCTATTTAACGTATTGTCAAAATCTGTCTTACTGGAATTGCTAGATGGTTTCTTTGCTCTGTTATTGAAATCATTTTGTTTTCTTCAAATAAAAGGCATCCCTTCTTCCTAAGAGGTTTTTTTTTTTCCCCCCAGCAGATTTGTTAACCTGATTTCAGTTGGTAAAATTGGTAATGCCCCTTTCATAGCAGTCAGGCCCTTTTGTCTTAATGAATACAGGTATGTGTATGTTTAGATTGGATATGAAGAACATTTTCATCACTAAAAGGGTTGTCAAGCATTGGAACAGGTGGCCCAGGGGAAGTGATTGAGTCACCATCCCTGGAGGTATTTAAGTCATGTGGATGTGGTATTTGGGGACATGGTGGAGTTGGCAGTGTTAATGGTTGGACTTGATGATCTTGGTCTTTTCCATCCTAAATGAGTCTGTGACTGTATTCTAGGGGTGATGATTTAGGATAGAAACCTCTAATAGAATTCTGACTAGAAACTCTAATAGAAACTTCTTACTAACTCTTCCTTACAAGAATAGCACTGAAATTGAGACTAATGTAGTAATACAATAATGTAGTGAAGATTAAAGTGCAGGTCTAGAAACAGACTACTGTTGTGCTGTTGTCTCCAGTAAAATAACTTGTTGCTTAATGCCTTCAACAAGGAAGATTGAGTACGGATACTCTGTATTATGTTCAGAGCAAGAACAAGGCTGCTGGTCTTGTACAAGTTTCACTGTTGCCTTCTGCTCCTGAAAGGATTAAATGTTTCTAATGATGGATTTGGAAAAAAAAAAAAAAAAGGCATCCTGTGAGACTTCAGTGGTATAGCACTGTAGGTGAGGAGAGAATTAGTTGATTTTATGTTTTACCACCTTATGCTGTAGAGCATGAATGGTTTGGTTAATGCTGCTCTAACTCCATGAAGTGAGAGGTGACACATCGCACTGGGCTGGTAATTGTTTGGAAGCAGCCAGTGTGGAGGTACTTGGTTCACAAAATAATTTCTTTGCCCTGATTGTTGCTCTGGAACGGATGCTTAGTTTCCTTAGTTGGTAGTTAATCTTGATATATGGCTCCTTAGTATGATTCTATGGAGCTGAAAATAACATTTTGTGCAGAGTGCATGCTGAGCCTGATTTTTCTTCCCTTCTTGCCCTACCCGCCAGGTTTGGCAGCTCAGTGTTCTGAAAGTTGCTAAAGGGGAGCACAACTAACTGAACAGGAATAGAGATTTTGGTGAAATGTTTTTGGTTTTAAAAAGCAGAAAATACTTTCAGATGCCTGTTCTGAAGGAAAGGTAGCATTTGCTGTAGCACTGGATATGGAGAGACACCTTTACTGAAGTTCTTCCTTCAGAAAGGTGTGTAAAACTTGGCTTGAGGAGAAACAAATTGCTATCACCTCCTGATTCTCATTTATCTGTTCTGTAGGTGATTCTTGCCTGCTTGTAGTCATATTTTAGTGAGCCACGTGGGTGTGAGACTTGGGTTTTGACTGTTCATGAACTCGCTCATTAAATGCAGCGTAGGGTTGGGTCACCTAGGACTGAATTTCCATTTTGTCGTAGCCAAGAAGTACATTCACACAACTGTGTGCCTTTTCTTTCTCCACAGTGCTTAGAAGGACCTCTTACAAGTTATTATTAAGACATGGTCTGTCTTTCTACCAATTCTTTACTAATTATTAGTCATGAATGTGTAATAACTGCACATATTTGACTCCTTTTTCTTTCCCAAACAGTTGTGGACATCGGATACCCAAGGAGACGAAGCCGAAGCAGGAGAAGGAGGGGAGAATTAACCAGCCTTCCAACTTCCGTCTGCCTCATTCTGAAATTTAAACAGTAGACCATTTGTCATCCATGCTGTCCCACAAATAGTTTTTGTTTACGATTTGACAGGTTTATGTTACTTCTATTTGGATTTCTATATTTCCCATGTGGTTTTGTTTAATATTAGGGGAATAGAGCCAGTTAACATTTGGGGAATTTATCTGTTTTCATCTGAGGTGGCCAATATAGGGTTGTGAAATTTTTATACAAGTTTTACATGTTTGGCATAGTACTTTTGGTACATTGTGGCTTCCCACAAGGCCAGTGTTAAAACAGCTTTCTATGTCAGGCAAAGACGACTGCTTGCATATTGGTCTGTCACGATGGAAAAAAGGGATAATCAATGTTGCAGCCACAGATGTAGTTAGCATGAATATCCAAGCTGGAGCACACATGGCTGCCAGTAAACTGATGTCCCATAGATATTGCATGTCAGGTGAACATGTGACATCTGTGGAATAATCCAATCAAGTGTACATCTTTGATTGCAGCTGAAGTGTTCCTTAAGACAGTTTGATAACCCAGTCAGCTTTCTCTAGAGAAGGACAGAGAAACGGTTCACATTCCATTATTTGTAAAGTTACCTGCTGTTGCTTTCATTATTTTTGCTACACATTTTATTTGTATTTAAATGGTTTAAGCAACCTAAGAACAAATGTACAAGTAAAGATGCAGTAAAAATGAATTGCTTGATATTCATAATGACACTGTATATCGAGCACAGCAGTAAAACAAAAACCCATGTATTTAACTTTTTTAGGTTTTTTGCTTTTGTGATTTTTTTTTTTGATACTTGCCTAACATGCATGTGCTGTAAAAATAGTTAACAGGGAAATAACTTGAGATGATGGCTAGCTTTGTTTAATGTCTTATGAAATTTTCATGAACAATCCAAGCATAACTGTTCAGAACATGTGTATTAAGTTGATGTAAGTGGAATAAAAGTTTTATGAATGGACTTTTCAACTACCTTTGGTGTAGATTTCATGTGCATCTGTCTTCCCACACCTTTTAGAGTAATGGCAATATACAGAAATTCAATATGAAAGTGCATTTCTATTATGGGAAATCTTAATACACATCTGGGCATTTAGTTCATTTCAGGGAAGTTGAGATTTGAATACTTCATACCTGATTTTAAGATGGCTCTAATTAATTAGTTTACAACTTTTAGCTGCCTAACCTTTCTGACTGTCCAGCTGGAACTCTGGAGATAGCTTAGCAAACAGAAATGGTCCCCAGACTTAGAGCAAAAGGCATAAAAAGTGCTTTAAGAGCTGACCTTTTGGAATGGGTCTATTTATATGGAAACCCCTGGCTTGCTACCGTTGGGTCTTTAAAGGAGAACTGAGCAGGAGTCTCTGTATTGTCCAGAGGATTCAGACACTATAGCTCAGTTTGTGGAAAAGCCCAGAGTAATGAAGCAATGATGCTTTTCCATTCCTCATCCCCAGGGAGGTCTGCCCTGATGGTATTCAGAGTAACTACAGCATTTGTAGACACTTGGTGTGAAACTGAAATAGTTACAGGAAAATTGAGAGTGATTCTCAAAGTGTCTCATCTCTGTCAAGTACTGAGGATCTTGGAAAATAATTGAACTGTATTAAAATATTAATGTTATGTAGTCAACATGAGGGAAGCTTGAGTGGATTTTTCTTGACTGAGCTGCACCTGTAAGCACAGTGTTAAGTATTTTCTAGTTTTAGATAATGTTTATTTGGGTGAAAACTTACCAGGTTAATCTTGATGCCTGGAGGAATTAGTTGAACCACCTCACCGAACATGAACTCAGTGGCCTTACCCATTTGTACATGCAGTTGACTTAAGCAAGTTACAGGTGTTACTTTTACAAGTTAAGTATTCCAGTACTTAAAAAAGCCAGTTTACATCATTCCATTTGGATTGTGATGTTGATTTCCAGAAGCATCTGAGCCCTTTATCTTGGTATTTAGGATCAGGATTGGTAGGAAAGGTAGTTGGGATAATCTTATATCTTTATAAAAGTAGTTAGGGACACTACTTGGCATTCCTAGAATTGGAGGTTGATCATCTGTTACAATACATAATAAGAATTAGAATATGATTAAGAACAGGAAGAAGGGAAGAGTATGGAGGGCAGAGGTTAACAAGGCTTTCTAAGGAGACCTTGGTACATCTCTCAGGCACCAGTGAAAAAGTAACCATGACTTTACTATATGAAAGCAGCTGTCAAAAGAAAAAAGCAGTAATCAAATACATTTACAAAACAACGGGCTACATTCCAGTCTGAAAGTTAGGCAAATTGACAGACCATGACTGAAAAAATTCCAATAGGGATATTTGATCCACTTTTAGAAAGGAAACACCACAGCTCTATAGCAGATGTGAGTTCTGTCTCTAAGAGAGGCTTTAATGAAGGTGTTGCCTGCTTCCCAGACTGAAAGGATGTGGCTTTCAGCTTGCATGGTAAAGTAAACATTTAAACTTGAAATGTATGAAACAATGTGCCTTGAAAAATGCAGGGGTTTTTTTTAACCTTTATCCAACTATTTAAGAAAAGTTTTGAGTAACAGGGTTCTGTGAAGTTATTCCATTTACCTGAAGAAATCACAGTATTCCTGAAAATTAAGCACATATCATGCAAATGGAATACAGCAAAAGAAATATTTTACTCTTGTGCCTTTAAACATAAAATGTGAAGGTATCTTTACATAGGTCATTGGTGTGGGTGGTTTGTTTAAGAAAGCCTTCTCTGATCTCAGCAGTTAGGCTGAGATCCTTTAAATGCTACAGAGGGTTCACCTGGAGCCTTCATTTCTTCCATTCTTCTACTCAAGTGCTCTACAATATATGATGAAGGAAAAGTGTCCTGTATTGAGTGATCATCCTCCTTATCACAAGTGTGTTTTCCTGTATTTTGAGTCTTTGATGCTGAAGCCCCTGCAGTGCAGCAGTGCTGCCTCCTGCTTTGCTGAGCAGAAGGTGCTTCTGGGGGCCTCGTGTGCTCGGAGTGTGGAGTGCAGGCCTGGCACTGCCCATGTTCCATGGGACCTGCTCAGGGTGTGAGTGCAGGCCTGGCATTGCACATGTTCCATGGCACCTGCACAGTGTGGAGTGCAGGCCTGGCGCTGCACATGTTCCATGGCACCTGCACAGTGTGGAGTGCAGGCCTGGCGCTGCACATGTTCCATGGCACCTGCACAGTGTGGAGTGCAGGCCTGGCGCTGCACATGTTCCATGGCACCTGCACAGTGTGGAGTGCAGGCCTGGCGCTGCACATGTTCCATGGCACCTGCACAGTGTGGAGTGCAGGCCTGGCGCTGCACATGTTCCATGGCACCTGCACAGTGTGGAGTGCAGGCCTGGCGCTGCACATGTTCCATGGCACCTGCACAGTGTGGAGTGCAGGCCTGGCGCTGCACATGTTCCATGGCACCTGCACAGTGTGGAGTGCAGGCCTGGCGCTGCACATGTTCCATGGCACCTGCACAGTGTGGAGTGCAGGCCTGGCGCTGCACATGTTCCATGGCACCTGCACAGTGTGGAGTGCAGGCCTGGCGCTGCACATGTTCCATGGCACCTGCACAGTGTGGAGTGCAGGCCTGGCGCTGCACATGTTCCATGGCACCTGCACAGTGTGGAGTGCAGGCCTGGCGCTGCACATGTTCCATGGCACCTGCACAGTGTGGAGTGCAGGCCTGGCGCTGCACATGTTCCATGGCACCTGCACAGTGTGGAGTGCAGGCCTGGCGCTGCACATGTTCCATGGCACCTGCACAGTGTGGAGTGCAGGCCTGGCGCTGCACATGTTCCATGGCACCTGCACAGTGTGGAGTGCAGGCCTGGCGCTGCACATGTTCCATGGCACCTGCACAGTGTGGAGTGCAGGCCTGGCGCTGCACATGTTCCATGGCACCTGCACAGTGTGGAGTGCAGGCCTGGCACTGCACACATTCCTCTGGCACCTGCACACCACCACCCATGGATGGTCAGCACAGCTTGAACAGGCCACACAGAGGGACTGGGGGTGTCTGCACCGAGCCCCCCACTGCACCTAGGGCAGCCTGGCATCCCCTGCCCCTCTGAAGGGGAAACCTCCCAGGATGACAGCCTGGCCACACAGAAGCTTTGAAGTGCAAGTTCAAGGTGCTGCCCAGGTAGTGCCCGTTCACCTCTGGGCAGGCAGGAGCTCAGCTGGCTGCACCCTCTGCTGCCAGGCATCCTGAGCAGGCAGCTTGGGACAGGCTGGGATTCCTTACTGCCAGAGCCTGGCTGGCTGCTATTTCCAGGTTCTGGACAGAGGGTGGAAGGAAGGAAGGACAGACAGCCCTATGGATAAGAAAATTCATTGGAAGTCAAGATGCAGCCTCTTTTCCCAGCTCTCTTGGGATTGTTTTTTTTTTTTTTTTTTGGCGGGGGGGGCATAAGTAGCTTTATTTTCTTCCAAGGTACAGTTAAAATTTATTGGAAGATGGGGAATCCCAGCCTTTCTGAAAATGGTTAATCAAAATACCAAATAAACAGGGGTAATTGTTTGCTACTGGTGTGGTTTTAAGGTGCCTCAAAACTCATGTGAGGAGAACTGTTCTAAACAATCACTGTTAGCTTTCAGCTGTATTCAGAGACCTTGCATTAATCCTGTGGATATAACTGAAGATAAATTTTTGCCTACCCCACCCCTGGAAAAATTGGCCTTGCCTGTTAGCTGTGTACTAGGAGCTGCTAGTTGGGATGAGTAAGACCCCAAGTATGCTTTTCAACTCTTATGAATTCTATAGTAAAGGTTGCTTTATTTGTTTATTCCTCTGTAACAAAATCCTTTGTCCTAAGGATTTTTCTCCTTTTTTTTTTCTATCCTCTTGTAGCTGGGTTTGAAATAACAACAACAAAAAACATTTTTAAACCTACCAGTGCTAAGTACTGTAACAACTACTTGCTTTTTAAAAAATTCAGAAATACTCTTATAAGAGACAACTTCAATATGAATCCAGATAATTAAGCTCAATTCAATGTTCTTTACATTGTGCTCTGCTGTCCTCAGACTCTGCTTTTGAGAGATGAGTGACAGAAAAGTGCTCTGAAGACTTTCTGTCCTGTACAATTCAGTTTCCAACTGAAAACAGAAAAGCTGAGGCAGCTCTCCTGGTTTGGTCTCAGGGATGGTGTGATTTTGCTGGAGCCAGCACTTTGTATTATCACTAGTTCTTTGAGTTAGGAGTCAAATTACTTTCTCTCCTCAGCGAGGCTGAGGTGTAGCTTCAATAGATGCAAAGCACATCCATCTTTGCTGTGTGCTTGAAGCAGAATGAACTATTTTAGTGTAGTTTTGCTTTTTTACAGATGAGCAGGGACATGAGGGGCATTAGTCATCCCATCAGCACTGGCTGGTGTGGGACTCCTGCAAGCTGGGGTGAGGCTGTAACTGGGCACCTCTTATCTTCACCATTTGGATGGGGGATGCACCTGCTGGTTTTCCAGTGGGCCAGCAGTTATTAGAAGTAAAACACCAACAGGGTAGAGCCAAATCAATCATGCCATATGCAAAATTGCTTTTTCAGAACTAGGGAGAAAATAACAACTTCAGATTCTGGTCCCAGGCAAAATACAGCAACAATTATGGCTTGGAAGTAGGAGTTCCTGAGGACTTTGGAGGTTCAGTTTGCAAACCATGCAGTTTTGCTTGGCCTCTCAGGAACCCACATTTCTGGAACATAAAAGATTCCTGTAGCAAACAGGGCACTTTTAGATATGTGTGGAGAACTTTCTGGTAGAGCTGTTCTGCAGAAAAAGGGTTTTTTGCAGAAACTTTTTAAGGTCATTGCTCAGTTGGTTGTTTTGCCCTCCTGGCAAAGCCTCCAGATGTTACCAGGCTGTAGTGGCTGAAAGTGGCCTTGAAGGAAGCTGAAACACAGGGACACCCTAACTCAGCTACCTGATACAGATCTGGAATGCTGTAATTCCTTGCAGACCCATTACTTTATGTGAATCCTGACTGGGAGGAAGAGGGCAAAAAGAAAAGGTTTCAAGGACAGAATTTCAAATATGTCATGCCCTGGATTAGATGTCTGGGGCTTTCTTGAAAAGAGACTGGAAAATAGTTGAAGAAAATAAGCATTTTTTACCATAGACTACCATCCTTTTGCTTTGTTCTTAGAGCCAGTGTGTTTTATGGTGGTTTCTTTCTTACTACAGATGTGTTTCTGTGAAGCAACTTAGCAAATTATTTTTGTTGACCAGACATTTCTTGCCTGACAGGAAACATTGGTTTTAGTGGGAGAAATTACTGCCTTACTGTTTGTTTGCTTCCTGTTCTTTCTTTTCCTTGCTTTTTAATCCTTGTAAACTGTACTGCAGTGCTTTAAAATTGGAGAATTTCATCAGGAATCCACATATTCTGGTGAGTAAAGTGATATCTACGTATTGGAAGCATTCATTGGCAGTGCCATTAGCTGTAGATGAGGGTACCAGCTACATAAAATTTAAATATCATACACCTGAGCTGCCATCACAGCAGACCATCCCAAGCAGGCTGGTCTGGGTGACCCAGGACAGACACAGCAGCTTGGCAATGTGTCAATTTGCAAAGCAAAGTAATTGCTACTGAATTTTTTAGGTTTCTTAAAGAGGAAAGTTGCTTAAGTATAAATCCTTATCAGGGTAGAATATCCTTATTCTTAGATTAATGTCAAATTTAATTCCATCAGGTTTTTTTCTTTACATCTAAATTTGATCATTTTTTTTTCTTTACGTTTCAAAAGTAATGCTTGGAAATGTTTTCCTCTGGATTGACACTTTCTGGGTGCTGTATAGCCACACAGGGAGGTGAGAGGAAGACTGCTCCCAACCTTGTGCCTTGTGCTTGTCCATTGCACTGAGTGTTTTTTAAGAGGCTCATTGCAGTGCAATCTTCTGGGACAGGGTATTTAAGCTGTTTTGCTGTTAATGCTAAGCCATTTAGCATCAGCATGTCTAATTCCACTGCTACTGCCAAAAGAAACTGGAGAACCCTTCTAGGTCAGTGAGGTTGTCTCTGGATTGCCAGCAAGTGGCATTTTGTGAATGAGAATTTTTCTGGTCAAAGGATGGTCCTGGGGTGACCGAAGGGGACACCAGTAAGCTTTGCAGAGAAAACACTGAGCTTCAGCAGAGTATCTTAGAGTATCTTGAGACCTGGCAGTGTTTCTGTATGTGGATTAACAGTTCCATTCAAGGTAGAGGAAGGTGAACTCCTCAATGCTTACAGCTGAGGTGTCACCCAAGCTGAATGATGTAAGGCACTGCAGTGTGAATCCACATGTTCTCATCATGGCCTGTGTCGAACAGTGACCACAAAGGGGTGACAGGCTCTTACATTAGAGTGGAAAATTACTGAAGCAAGGTGCCTACCCTGTAATAGCAGGGAAACAGAAGTGCAGGTCTGTTACCTAAGGCAGTGAACATCAGCAATGAGCAATTTCCTCTTCTAAGATGGAGCAGGTTGGTGGTCCTTCTGAAATTCCAGCATAGCTTGGCCTGCCAAGGCATAAGGATGGAGTTTACTTCCTGCTGCCCATCAGTAGTATTAAGGAAGTGTAACTTTTCTTAGCAAATTTTGTAGACTATCCATTTTTGCACAGCCCAGTTTTGTCAGGCTTGAAATACATTGTGTGCTAAAGCCCCAGCAAAACAGCAGGTTGCACAGCTGGGCTACAGAAACTGCTTATGGTTAAATGTTAGGGAAGATAAGTCTGTGGTGTTCAGTATTCTGGAAGATAAATAGTTATTTTCCAAACAATGCAAACAGACTCTTTGGTGAGGTGAGCAAAGAAAATGCTGATGGCAGGACTAAAACAAAAGGAAGGAAGAAGACGTGCTGAGAGAGATAGGGAAGTGAGGCAGCAAAAATTCAACCTCAAAGCACATAGGAGATTACACAACCCCACTTCTGACCAGCCCTCTGAGCTGGGACAATTCGAGTGGCACATGCAGGGGGGCATTCCATGATGTAGGACTGGCAGGTGTTTCACAACTGCTCACACGGGGACTTGACACACGAGAATTTTTAGACAGAACACAACCTAGAAAAATGGTCTGGACTTACTGCAAAATGGGATCAGGTTCATTAAATGTGACCTTCAAAAGCACAGTTAGATTTTTATCTTCTTTTCCCTGCCTTTTTCAAAATTAAGAATTTATGTGTTAAGCATATATCAGGCCTGTGTTACTGACAAAACTGATGAGATGTTGATAAAAATCTGATTTCCGTTGTACTGCTATCCACAGTAGAAATTTAGGTCACAATTAAGGTCCTAGGGGAGCCGGTAAAATGACATCAGTATTGGAGTGAAGATACCAAATGCTGCAAAATAAGAGTTTTAAAGGGAGTGCCTGACTGATTTCAGTTTTCTTAGCTAAAACACCTGCCAGTGCCTGGTGAGTGCTGGGGCATGTCATCACAGACCCAACAGTCTCTCCTTTTCCATTACTGCAGGAGCTCAAAGTGATTATCCTGAGGAGTCAGTCAGCTAAGGGAGTTTTGTTTCAGTGACTATTACTGTGCTATAATATGCACCAGGAACAATTCTTCCCCACTCTTGAATCTGCCCCATATACATGGCACAAAGTTTTGAATAGACTTGCAAAGTAAAACGAAAATCAGACTTGCCATTCCCAGTTGCAGCCTGTTCAAGCCAAGGACAATCTCCAGCCATCATGTGGGAGCTGCCTGCCTGCTGCCCACCCAGCTGCCTTCCCTGGCTCCTGCTGTCAGCAGCAATGCCATGGTAGACAAACTGCCCAAGGAAGCCCTGGGGCTCCCCAGGAGTGTTCAGCAGGTTGGGAGAGATGTGTGGGGTTGGGAAAGCAGAAGGTGATGGATGTTCAAGAGGGGTTGGCTGCAGTGGACAGTCTTCCTATGGTGGGATAAACATAATAACAGTGGGGAAAAAGTCTCCACAGAAGTCCCTTGTTAAACATTTTCGTAGTACCTCATGTTTCAACCCATGGCAATGTAAAGGATGGATCCAGGATGCTCTCTAGTCAAACTGCGCTTCATTAGAGGAATGCCTGGGAGTCAGATGAAAGGCCAAAATTGATGCCTAGATGACCATTTGATGGTGCCAAAAAATGTATGTGTGGAGGGGGAGGGTGGCTTCTGATGATTACAGGGATGACGTTTGGGATGAGTTTGCAACCTCCCCAGACTGTGCCTCGTACCTCTAAAGAGCTACAGTGATTCACAGGTCACCTTCTCCTTTATCCTACTAATACCTTGGGATTGATAACAAAGGGAAGAGAAAAAGTTACTGGGCTGGTTTCAGCCAAGTAGTTGACTTAAGAAAAAACTTTACTCTAAAAACTTTAGATTAAAAAAGATCTGGATTTTCTATCTCTGAATTTCAATTTTTTTTCTTTTTTTCTTTCTTCTTTGTCAAATGGGTGAAACAAGGTGGCCAATTACTGAATTGCTTGCTCACTTTCTTCTGGTAATACTGTATAGATGCTGTTTTGTTGCAAAATGATAAGCAATCTTCTTCCCCAAAGAAGTTCAAGAGCTCATCGTCTCGGTTGTGTTCCTTCAGTCGTGCTGCTTCCCCGTGTCCGTGAGCAGCCGGAGTGGGTGCAGTGCGTGTCCAGCACCCACCACAGGAGCGCTCCGAGGGCTGCACCCACCAGGGCTCTCTCCTCTGAAACATGGAGCGGATTCCAGCAAAGCCATGAGGTTTCCCTCCCTCATGTGCATGCCTGGCTCCTCCTGCAGATGAGCCAGTGGGTGCATTACGGGCATAAAACCTCGGGATGTGCACATCCCGTCCGAGGCCGGCGGTGTGAGTGACCAGTGAGCCGGGGCAATGGGAGCCGGTGCTGAGCCGCTGTGCGTGGCCATCACTGGCATCACTGATGCGATTCCAGAATGGTCCCCCAGGAATTCGGTGTGTTTGAACCTGGGGTGATCATGAGACCAATCTCCTTCCCCTGCCTGCCAGCTCCTCCTCTGCTGTGAGGAGCTGGGTGGATTTCCTGCAGGCCTCCAGTGCAGGCTGGAGCCACACGGGGCACAAGGGGCTCTCTCTGTGCTGAGCTCACACCGTCCCTCACTGGGGCTCTCTGCCTTTTGTGGGGTGATAATAGGAAATTACATTTTCTTGGAAGGATAATGAGGAAGCCTAAACTCTTCTCTGCCCCTAAAAGCTGTCCCTAAAGGTCACACCTGAGACATCGTCAGAGAAATTCACAGTGGCTGACTGCCTTGCTCCTGCTCCTATTCCCTGGCTAAAGAATGGAATTCAGTCTGCAGGGCTGCCATGTCTGACTTAAGTCCATGAAAGAGATCATTTAATTGAAATGTTTGATTAAAGCATGTATTATTCAAACAATAAACTCTAAGATGTAATTAAAACCTTATACAAAATCACAGATATTTTTGAGGGAGTGTAAGCTGAATTTGCAACAGACTTCATACCACATATGGAGAAGCTACATCACACTCTCCCTAAAAAGGTTCCTGGAACAAATTAAAAAATCAGTTAAGTATCCTTCAGGATAAAATAAAATGTCCATGAGAGATGAGCCAGGTGACCTTCTCTTGATTCAAGAAATGTCTGTTACACTCTGCTGATAGATTTTTCTTTTACTTGTGAGTCCTGCAGAACTGACTCTGGTACAGGTTTTTGTGACACGACCCTCTTTAATTATGTCTTTTCTGTCCTGTGGCGTGTGCTAAGACTTCCAGTTGTGTCACAGACTGAAATGCCTTGTTCTAAGACCATATGCATCTGACAATAAAACACAAAAACCAGCAAAATAACAAATCCAGAAGCTATCAGACACTAATGCAATTTCAGTGCTGTATTACAGCAAGAAATAAAATCTACCTTTCAAAAAATGAAAATGTTCCTGAAGTTGTTGATGGAAAACCGAGTATTTTTGTAGTTATTTAAGAGCTACTGCTGAAAGTATCTGACACCCACCTTCAGCTGCATCTCTGAGGAGAGCCTGAGGATGCTGTGCAAAAGTCTGACTATTCTGTAGATGAGAAAGGAGCGCTAAGAGAAGGGTGTGTTGTTTCTCAGAATTACCAGAAGATGCAGAATTATCTGAGAAAAGTGGAAAATCTCTCAGGAGGTGTTTCTGCTGTTGATAGTGGCAGCAAATGCTGTGATGGGCTCTACAGAGCATAGCAAACACATGCCCTGGGGCCTTATGCTCTCAGCTGTTGTTCAGTGCATCTGCATAATTCCTCCAGAGGCTGAACACAATGCTGAAGTTCATTTCTCTGTCCATAACTGCCTGGCAGCTCCATCCTTTCTGTGTAATCTCAGTGGTGAATTGTCCAGCGACCTAAGTACTAAAGCTTTGGTGCCTGCAAGTGAGCAGTCAGCAGTTCACACTGAAACTTCATTTTCTGTATTAAATA
The DNA here is from genome assembly GCA_013398175.1 of Climacteris rufus. Taxonomy (NCBI): domain Eukaryota; kingdom Metazoa; phylum Chordata; class Aves; order Passeriformes; family Climacteridae; genus Climacteris; species Climacteris rufus. Next base: position 36,170 of record VZRZ01004835.1, read on the forward strand.
ATGAGCTCTAGCTCTCTTAGTAGAGCAGCAACATGTCTTCTGTCCAGAATACCCATAATCTTTCTCTTTGCCTTGCTTACAGGACAGCATCATTATCTGTCTCATGACAGCAAGTGTCTGGTGTGGCAGGTCATGTACTAGAGAGATGTCAGGCTCCACATTTCAACACCACATCCAGACTAACAGAGCAGTTTTGAGCCCAAAGACCCCTGGACAGTATTTCTCAGCACTGAACCAGAGAAGAGGCCAAGGTGTCAAACTGTAAAGCATCCAACCTTTGGACTTGGTACTGTAGTTGGAGAAGGCAGAGTGGGAGTGTCCCCCCCACCTGTCTCCAGGAGCAGCCTTCAACGTGCAGGGTGGCAATAATGCCTGTGGCCCCCTCTAAAGCCAACAGAAAAGAATAGGTCCCTCTATATGGGTGACTGATGCTGTGTAAAACAGACACAGGGGTCTCCTGGAGGTGCCCTTCTCTCCTGTGATGGGCAAATGAACCCATGTTTTTGATGGCTGAAGTCAGAAGAGCTGCCTCTTGTCTTACTTGTGCCTGCTCTGTTTTGTGTGTGCAGCCTTGTCCACTGCCCTTTGCCCCCACACCAGTGCCAGCTCCATGTGCTAAAGGGCCCTGTCCCCAGGAGCAGGCAGCTCTGGCAGCCCTCTGGAGCTGGTGTGCAGGAGGAGCTCCAGAAGGGCACCCTCTGCATGGCTGGAGACAGCAATCCCAGGAGCAGGGAGATTCTTAACCCTGTTGTTTTTATAACAAATTCCCTCACTGCCAAGCAGCGGGGAAAGCAGCTCCTGCAGAACCCTCTGGGTTTCTGTCAGTTCTGTGCTTACGTGGTGAAGCAGCAGAGCAGCAGAGCTGTCCCTCAACAGGGTTGATGCCTGCAGTGACCCCTGTGCCTACACACACCCCAGGGCCTCTAGAAGCTCTTTCTTGCCAAAATCATGATCTCTGTATGAACAGAGGAGCTGTGCAGACAAGAAACCTTTGATTCAACCTGTCATATGTGCAAAGCCAAATGCTGCTGAGAGTAAATATCCCAGCAGAAAAACCATTTGGGAAACCTGCAAATGGGACCTGAACACGTTTTCCTTGTTAACTCAAAGCTGTCTACAGCATGTTGATGCTACCTGCATGGAGTGGGGCGTGCCAGGACACTGATGTCCTCTCCTCAGCAAAAGGAGAGGAAGGAGGGGTGGTGGCTCTGCAGCCGCCCAGCAGAGCGGGCACAGGCCAGGCGAGAAGGCTGCTCCTTGTGCCCCATCCCAGCTGGGAATCGGCTCCTTCTGACATCAGGAGAGCCCCTGCTGTTGTCTTTCAGAGAAACTGTATTGGGAGCTCAGCAAGGCAGAAAGCACGTGCTGTAAATGAAGAGCAAAAGCATCATGGCAATAGTTGTAGTTTACACTGCAGGGAAAGATTTCCAGTCCTGCTGTTTCTTTCCCAGGAGGACTGGGCTATCCAACGTATCTCTTCATGTGGTTTCACAATGAGAAAACTGATGCAGCTGAACACCAAGCTGTATTTTCTACTGGGTGAGGTCCCTGGTTGCAAGGGCACAAGGCACAGTGTCAGCACTGGGACTGTGGGACCACCCTTTGTGATCACAGCCCACTGGGAAGCACAGCCTCTATGAGGTGTTTGAGCCTGCACGCTTGCAACAGTCACATGCAGTACTCAGCTTCTCCATCCCGTGGAGCAAAGCCGTCTTTTGTGTGAGCATTTATGTTCTCAACCAGCCTGATTCATCCATGAGCCACTCCTGTGTGAAGCAGAGGTCACTCACTGCTGGATCCTGTCCTGCACACTCTCTACTCCTGTGTAAGATATAAATCAAGGCTAAAAATGTTTACAGTTTTTTCTGTTCCTGAAAAGAAACCAGGTTAGGCAATAAAAAAGCACTTTGCTTCCTCATTTTTTTCCCATAAGGAGAGAGGAAAGTGAACTTTCTGTTTACAGAAAATACACATGAACGGTTTTCATAAGTGAGTTTATCTCATCCTCATGTTGTGTTACTACTTAATGAAAACAAGATGCTGGTGAGATCTCTTAATATTTGCTGGAGGATTATGGTTTTAGCGGCATGCTGCAGTAACTAGGATGAGCTGGAAACAGAAGCCATGCAAGGCTTGTAGGGAGACAACCCGTTCATTTTATCAGACCAAGTTTAGATTGTAAATGTTGTGCACAGCATCTCTTGGTGCATTTTCACTTGATAATCTCTCCACAACACATAGCCAGGATCCTGGGTGAATAAACTGAATTTTACAGTGTTTGCCATCTCCTGCCAGCTTGCTTGGAGGAGAGGGGATGGGAAAGGGAGAGCAGGGGGTTAATTTGGTGTCCATTGCCCTGTAATATTTTTTCTTAAAACACTTCACCCACCACACTGAGGTGCCCAGACTCCAGCACCTCTTCCAGAAAGAACACAGGATTGTTCCCACTTGCCCTCATCAAAAACCAAAACTCTGGTATTGCCTGCAAGTGGGGGTGTTGCTGCTTGTCAAGATGAACCATGGTAACTGAAAAGAAGGTGGTAGTCTCTAGGGGTTCTTAATATTCCTAAATTCCTGAAGTACATGTGCAGTAAGATAAAAAAAGTCTAATTCATTTTGCATTTGAATAAGTCCTTTGGTGAAGAACTCTCATTTCACGATGAAGAAGACTGGCAACAGCTGCTGGATCAATGTCAGTATGGCAAAAATTTAGTGGCACCTCTCATTTGAGATCAAAAGACAGTCTGAGAAATTGCCTTTGAAAACACACTGCTGGAGGGAAAGGTACAATCCAGACATTGTTCTTCATGCTTTATAAACATGATGATACAGCAGCTTCAGCAGTTGGATTGCAGCTGCCTGGCCCAGGCCGTGCTCAGGCGCTGTGACCTTGGGCAGGAACCACCCTCGGTGGCGCTGTCACCAGCGGTGCCTGCGGGAGGCACCAGGAGGGGCCACGTCCCCTGTGCAGCTGCCGGCGTGGCAGAGCTGGCCCAGCTCCTGCAGCCCCTCCTCTCCCCTCACCAGCTGCCAGCCCCAGAGGCCCTGGGAGACACTGGGTGCTGAGGCTGTGGCAGAGGCCCTGGGAGGCTGGCACAGCCTCTGGAGAGAGCAGCAGTTGGCTTCCCACGCCGAGGTTTGTGAAATGGACACGCTCATGTCGGAATTAAATCCCAGCCTTTTGGGTGTCAGCAGTGACTTACACCGCCGAAAATGAGATCATGAGATCATCTGAAGTTGTCTATTGTGTGAGCTTAAAACTACACTGTCTGGGATGTGATGAATACTGCTCACAAAGACTCAAGCGACCACCCAGGAGTTAATATGATTAAGATCATTTATTCCTTTTGTAATTCTAAGAAAGCTTTCAGGTTCATCAAGTGAGTGGCTTCTGTTCCTTTTATCCTGAGATGGGTACACCTACTACAGCTCGCTGTGTGTCACTTTGACAAAACACATTTTCTAAGCCTTATTTACATGGAAAAAATCCAGATTATTAAAAACATTTCTATTCACATCAAAAGCATTTTTATTTTGCAAGCATTTCTTTGTTATTTTCTTTGCTACTGAATCACAGCTGCTGAGAGGGATGCTGGCATGTTGCTCAGCCTTCCCGCCCACCGCTGCTGAACCAGTGGGGTTTCCATTCCTGCACAGGGCTGTCAGGCCTGCCACCAGCAGCCCAGGGACATGCACATAGTCAAAATAGCCCCTGGACTATGCAAGCTGAAAGCTTCATCCCCAGGAGAGTCAGGCAGAGCTGCAGGATCTGATGTCCCATCACTGCTCTGCCCAGATTTTCCCATGCATGTGTGGGGTGACCATCCCTCCTGCTCCACCACGAGCACTGATGACCAGAGGTGAGAGACAGACACCAAAGTCTCAGCAGGGAGCCAGGAGGAGCAAGGGCCTACAGCACCCAGTCCCTACTGACCCACAGCTCCTGCAGCTGCTGGGCACCGAGGCAGCTGGGCAGGGGCGGCAGGAGAGGGGCTGCTGGTGGGCAGTGCCAGCCTGAGCGGACCCTGGGAAACACAGCACCTCCGTGCTGAGGGCCGTGCTGCTGGGACAGGGCCTGGCCTCGTGCCTGAAGAAACAGGGGACACCAGAAGCTCTTTCTCAAGGCAGGAACTTGCTCTAACTGGCCCTGGGAAGAACGTGGTAACGTGGCTGCTGGGCCTTGCCTGCAGGGCTGAGCTGCAGCAAAACAGGCCACAGCCACAGGTGCCACTGCAAGACAGCAGTGTGGCATCCGGCCTGGCAGTGTGATTCCCAGGGGCCACTGTGGGGTAGGTTCTGGGCCACTTTTTCTTATTCTGCCGATAGCGTTCCTGTTCACAGCTGCCTCTCTGTGAAGACCCTGCAGTCAGTCACGCGAGGTGTTACATAAATCAGTTACTAATTTCTTCAGTGACTGAAATACCAGCCGGCCCCCGGAATGGCTCAGCTAAAGATGCAAACCCGGCGGGGGTGAGAGGAGGGGACAAGAAACCCCCCGCAAGCCCAGCAGAGCGTGGGATGCAGGCAGCAATGGCAGCTAAGCTGAGAACAGGGTTTTCACCTGCCCAGCAGAAGGAAAAATTAACCTGTCCAGCATGTTTTAAGCACAGATATGAAACTGCATTTACTGGGCAGCCGGGTTGATGTCAGGCCACTCCCTGCTCTCCTCCCTCTTGCCCAGTGAAGCCTCTTTGGCTCTCGCTGCAGTGACCACATAAACTTTTCAGTCCTTCACATCCAAGCAAGGTAGGCAGGGCTGAGACCTGCCTGGGCAGAAGCGATGCCACCTCCTGTCCCCGGGGAGGAACAACCCCAGGCACCAGCACAGCGGTCAGATGGCTGAGAAGCACAGGGCTGCTCACAGCAGGCCTCTCCACCCCTCCATTCTTTCTTTCTGAATTAATTTGCTTTATAAACACATCAGTTTCTGGGCTCATGCCCTCGACAGTCGGGATATCACAGAGCACTGCAGTGCTCAGCAATGCCCTGCAGCTGCTCCCAGTGAGTGCAGGCTGCCAGCGTGGTTGGAGCTGGGACACCCTGTGCCTGTGTGGGTGAAAGAAGCCGAGCTGGGGGCACTGGGGATGTGGGATGGCCACAGAGGCTGAGCTAAACTCGCTTGGGTGGCTACACCTCACTGCCAGAGGTCATCCCCTTGTGCGTGGGTCCCTGATCCTGCCGGGTCTGCCAGCAGTAGTAGGATGGGGAAGTTTCCTCCCTCCAATCCACGCAGCCCCGTGAAGGCCTGTCAAGGGTTCTCCTGGGTGTCTGCAGCGTCAGAGACTGGCTAATAACTGAGTAATCACACAAGCTAATTACAGGGTTACTTTTGCCCTCTACAATGAAGTGCTACCTCACAATTAAAAATAAGGAGAATTGCAATCCTAATTATTAGGCTTTCATTAGACTGACAGAGGCACGTATGGCACTGCAGGGACTGTTCCTGTGACCTGCTCTCAGTCCCCACCCACTCCTGCCCATGCCACTCCTGGGGAAGCCCAGAGCAATTTCCTCCACTGAAAACAGAGGGTGAGACATCTATCTCCAGATCTCAACAAATGCCACATAGATTGGAGGATCAAGAGGAACCTGCCCTTGAGCATTCCTCAAACTTCGGTGCCTGCTGCAGTCCGACCTGCAGGCTGCTGCTGACGCTCAATCCTCAGCACCTTAGCAGCTCATGCATTGCAGTTTTAACATAACCATAAATTACACCTTGTTTCATGTGTTCACATCCACGTGGAAAATAATCACAGCATGGTGTGTCTTTGTGCTTAAAATACTGCAGCAAATACACTGTGTTGTTCTTCCCAGCTTTCCTGAGCAGCCTTACCCCCGGCATGCTGGGGAAGGAAGACCTGCGTGGGGCTGTCTCAGGCTGCCTCTGCCAAGGTGCCAGGTACAGGCAACTGCTGCTGGAGGTGGGAGGGCTTACAAGCCTCTTGGAATTCACTAACAGCTCTAACTTTTGCTCCCACTAATAGTGGAGTGACAAAATATTGTGTTAAAAAAAAAGTAAGCACTTCAGTGCTGTTTGTAAGGCAGTGTAGAAGAGATACTAGGTTATTCCTACTCAGCAAATGCTGAACTCACCTTAAGATGCCCCCATTACAGGAAAGACACTTTTGCAAAGTCTGTCTCTGCCTTTCCCTTGCAAGACATGAATTTAGCCAGGGACTTGAAGGCTTCAGAGGTAAGCTCTGCACTGATGGAGTGCTGCAGCACTCAGAGCTTGGGGTGTGAGGGACAAAAATTTGTCTCTCAGTCTGGACAGACAGTGGATTTGCCCATATTCCTTAATGAGCCTCTCCAGGAGTGCATACAGGTCCCATCACCCATGCAGGCAGCACTTCCCACAAGCAATGCCATCAATTTCAGTTGAACAAAACACACCAGAGCTCCCTGCTGAAGAGAAGTTATCCCAGTCCTCAGCCTGTAACAAAGTGGATCCAGTTCATCTCAACAGATGGGGCCAGACCTGCAGAGGCAACTCTGCTTTCTGGGAGCTGGGCTGAGGACCTGAGGCTGGAGTAGCCCCATGGTTTTGCACTGCAGCCAAGCAGCCCTGGGGTCTGTTTGCCACATGGCATTGAAAACAACCAAGCAAACCTGGGGCTGCTGCAGCACTGCCTTTGCCACTGTGCAGGTTGGAATGCTGAGAACCAGGAATCAAAGTGATAAAATGTGTATGTCTGAGAACCAGAGAGAAGAGAGATAAGGTATGTTCCCAGGGCAGTCCTGCAAGCCAGAACCCTGTAGAGTGACTGTGCCTCAATGACCTTGGCTGTTTGCCCCTGGTCCCCATCCCTTCCTGCCCCAGGCCAACCCTGCCCAGCCCTGATGCTTTTGTGCTTACTGTCTACTTTAAAAGCAGCCAGGAACAGCTTACCCCAAGTGTCTGAGCCTGTGACTGAGGAGCACTCTGACCTGAACCACTCTCTGTTGTGGTATTCAGAGTGCATGGATATGTTACCTGAACCAGCTTTCCTCTTCCTCCTGGTTAATCAGTTTTAATTGATTAATTGGGCCTCAGCCCCCCACACATTAGGAATAAGAGAGGCAACATCACTCTGTCTTGATGGAGACCACGCATTTGCTTTCACAAAGCCATCAGCATCCTTTTGAATGTTCCCCAGCATAACAAGAATCACCATTAAGAGAGATGGACAGCTGCCACGTGCCAGCCCATGACTCCAGCCCCTCTGCCTGGAGCAGGACCAGCAGTGATGTGCCACTTGGATGTGATGCCCAAGTGCAGTCAGGAGCCTTGACACCCCTTCCCCTCGTGCTGCACCAAAACCTCGGTGCATTTAGCATGTACCATCCAGACCAGCTTTTTCCATCGTCTTTCACCTGAGGATGCAAGGAATCAGGAGTACAAAAATGGTGTGGGGACTTGATATTTCTACCAGGGGCTGGAGGCAGCACGGGGGAGATCACCAGGCATCTGGCCGCCCCAGGGAGCGGGACAGGGAGGGGCCAGAGGGCGTGTGGAAGGAAGCGGTGGTTTCCATCAGCAGCAGGAGGGGAAATCCAGCAAGGCGGCTGCTTCTCAGTGCCAGAGCCTCCCAGGGCCACGTCATCTTGCTGAAAAAGGAGCTGGAAGAGTCACAAATTGACTCTGGGGTTACGTAGTCACTGGCTGGTGGTGGAATGAGGAGCATGAACCTGGTGATCCCCCAGCACCCACAGCGCGGTGCCTGGAGGACAGGCTGTGTTTGCTCCCACACACCTCAATCCTCTCATCCCCTGCAGTGTGGTACAGGGGACATACAGCTGGTGGGCCTTGAAGGGAGCTCCAGCCAGCCAAGAACCCCGTGCCCATCACAGCAGCAGCAGTGCCAGCCTCTCCTCGGCCTGCACCCAGCCCAGCTTCGGCCCAGGGGCACTGGCAGCCTGCAGAGAGAGGGGCTGTGCTCCAGGGACATGCCTTGAGGACAGGCCTGGGGAACAGGTCTAAGGGGATGGACCATGGGCTGGTGGGAGCAGGCTAAGGCTTTTTGATTCAGTTATTTCTATCCAACTGTGAGCAATCTTGGACATTCCTCAGGGCACCACATGGTTTAGAGGAGAAGTTGTCCTCAAGATTAATAATTTTGCACATTTTAACACAGAAAGAAGAGCAGCCCCCCACCCTGTGCCACACAAAAGTGGATGGCAGGAGACCCAAAAGACCTAAGCTTCCCCTGGGCAGAGGGACAGTGCTGCCAGGAAAATAAAGTGAGTTAAACAGCCTGGTGGCATTCTTCCTTTCTCCATGAAGGTTGCAGAACATGACCATTTGGAGAACAGCATTTCAGGACAACCATCCCTGTTCTGCTGTTACCTTCTTTCTAAAACCTCAGAGGGGTGTGAAGCAGCAGGAAGGAAGCCAGAGGAGCAGTAAAGGCGGTGACCTGAGATCTGTGTGCCATTGATTCACTACTCACGAATGGGGATGGCAATTAACTGTTTAAACAGTGGAGGCTGAAGGAGAACTCAAGAAAAGAGCATCAGCTTTTTCACAAAAAAATAATTTCCTCTGGATTGCTATGAGACAATGAGACATCACAGGGCAACAAGTTAGGAGAGACAGCTTTCTTAAATTCCCCTTTTTGTCACACACCCCAAATATGGCTTTCCAGCCCACGTTGTTTAGGGGCGATGAGCTGCCCAGGTCTGCAGGGAGGATTCTGCAGCTGCTTGGGAGAAAGGACCTCTCAGGGTACAGGCTTGTACCCAGCAGCTTGAACCCAGCCTGTTGATAAACGTGGGTTAGATTCAAGCTGAAGTAACAGTTGCACAGGTGAAATAAGAGAGGTGTCCACACCCACACAGCTTGAACGGGGGGAAGTGGAGCCCATCCTCACATGATCAGTTCAGAGACCTAGTGAAGCAGCAAAAACTAGCAGCAAATTTTGGACATGAATCAGGTGTTTCCAGACACATATGCAATTTTTGATATCCCAGCTTCTGGATCAAGCCCACCTGTAAATTATAGTTCTGCTTTTCAAAAGAGAAGGTAGGGAGTGTTAATTAGCCATAAAGTTCTTACACCAGCCTTTTGTACATGGTGTTATAGGGCTATCATTTTCCATTCAGCTCTCCAGGCAAGCTCTTGCAGATAGGACCTCATTCCCTTCTGGATTGTTACTGGATTTCAGATAAATGTTTCAATCCTTGTTGCTGTCAGAGAAACTAATAACTACACTGGTCTAACTGGCAGGCTCTGTCACGTAGCACAGCAAGCACTCCAACCTTGGTCCAGCAAAGGGGCAATAAAGCTCATGAATATTCCTGCAGAACTCAGCATAACGGGCCAGCAACCTCTGGATCAGGCCACCAGCAACTCACGAAGAAGGAGCCATCAAGTGGCAAATACTGCCCTCTCTGGATATGGCTCTTCAGAGTGATGAAGTGCTGAGTCACAGTCAGTTCCCAGTCTGTACACCTCTGGTCTGTGACACTGGATTTCACTGCAAACATTTCAAGTTGCTCCAACATGTGCCTCATCCTTCTTGCTTATAGAAATTAGTGAGGCATTTAATTTAAAAAAAAAAATCTTCCTTAAAGTGAGGAAAGAATGACAAAGCAAGATATATCAGTGGTAAAAACAAATACAGCTTGCCTAGCAGAACAGTTATCCTATTATCTCATCCACATGGCACAGGCAAGAGAAATTATAAATAGCAGCAGCAGTAGTGCCTGGGAGTTGCATCTTGGCACCAGTGCCTCTGGCCACCTCCTGCAGGCTCCTGGTGGTTCACAGTGACATACAAGGGCAGGGCACAGCAAGAAAATCCCCATCAGCCCTCTGCCCCCTGCTCAGGCAGGGCAGGCCCCAAGCCAAGCACTCGTGGGGGATGCAGCAGCCAGGCTACCACCAACACCTGATCCCAGTTGGAACAGCAGTGCAGAACAAGGCTCTTCTGTTAGCAAACACAGATTTTCCTGGTGCAATAGCTGGAACACACAGGGGAAGAGCCCAGAGATGGAGAAGGTAATTGTTTTCAACTGGTTGACCTGACACTTGAGATGATGGTATATAATGTAGCCTTGGCTAATATCATCCCTGTTCAGAGCAGAGAGAAAGCCTCTGTGCTACTGCTGTGATACTGGACTAAAGAGTGCCAGCAGGAGAGCCAGGAGAGCCAGAAAAGCCTCTGTGGGCTGGCTCTCACACCACAGCTGGGAACAGAGGGTACCATCTATTCATTACTTTTGGGAAGGCTTCATTAAGGGTTTAACTATGTTCATGGAGAATAGTGAAGGAAACAGCCTGAGCACAATCCTATTGCTTGCACAGTTTTTCAAAGATGTTGGGAGACACGTATGGACATGAGCACTTAATTGTAAGACCCTCTGAATATGGGACAGATGCACATCCAAACCCAGCCTGGTATTCCAGAGTGGTTCCCACCTTCTTTTGGGTTTCAGACTAGCACACTTCAGTGTAATCACAACTGATAGTTCAGCTGATGGACAGCAATTTGGGAGCTTTGGTAATCTGAAATGTGTTACCTTGTTCAGGGTCAAGCCAAGCTCAGCAGATGGGATGGAACTTAAGATATAACTAATTTTTTTATGATGAGGGTGGTGAAACACTGGGACAGTTGTGTAGAGAAGGCCCTGGATGCTCCATCCCTGGAAATGTTCAAGGTCAGGTTGGAGCTCTGAGAAACCTCATAGACTTGAAGATGTCCCTGTCCACAGCAGCAGGGTTGGACAAGATGAATATAAGAGGTTCCTTGTACCACAAACTATTCTAGGATTCTAACTTGCTAACTTGACTGCTTCAAATCCTGTGTCTCTAGCCTAAGATCTGCATTTAGCCAAGATACTCACTCCTGGCTCCACAACCAAGGCAAACTTCATCTCCATCACCTATGTGAAGATCATAAGGAGGTAGATGTGACCTACTGGTGTTCAGTTTGGAAACTGTCCCCAGGCAGTCATGGCACAATCCACTGCATGAGCAGCACATGGAGGCAGCATGTGCTCCAGCGCCTTCATGGGGCATGGGACATTCTGCACCAAATAAGACCAAGCTGGGACCCCTCTGCTCCCAGTTTGTTTTTAATGCTGATTTTCTCAGTGACAGAGAAAAAAATCTTGCAGGATCTCCACAATAACAATAGGAAATGTTTAAAAAACAGGCTGTGGCTCAAAACAACCTGTCTGGTAGCTGCTTGCTGGAGAAGGGCTGGGACATGGGAAACTGTGCCATGCTCTTGAGAGTTGGTGATTCATGTTCTGCAACCACAACCTGGCCACAAACTTCTGTGCCAGCAGAGAATGAGGCAGCAACCAAGGGGCTTCAAACAGTCAAAGCAAAGCACTAGGGATCTGTCAGGAGGCTGAGCAAGAAACAATACAATAATTAAAAGAAAAAAACAAGCAACCCAGAGAACAGGAAACTCTTGGGTGAGACTCTTCTGACTATCTTGCAAAGGGGAAAAAGGGGGATGAAGAGAAGCAATTTGCAGATGTGTGTGGTGTAAGCAGTGCAAGGGGGGAAAGCAGAGCTGCAGAGTGCCTCACCACCAGAGCAGCCCTGGCAGTGAGGAGCAAGGGGGTTCACCCACCCAGGCAGCTGGGTTGTAAGGGACCACTGCTCGCCCATGGCCCTTTGGCTGGCATCAAGTACTTCCTACTGGTTGCTCAGAGGTGCTTGGAGATGGCCCAAATCTGTGCCCTGCCTGCACAACGTGCTGTCAGCCTGCTGTCTTAGCCAGGACTCAGCCAGGACATCTCCTTTCCCCATGTTTTCTTCCCCCATGGCACAGCCAGAGGACAGCAATGTGGAAGGAGCACAGGGTGCTGGCTGCTCAGATTTGCTCTGTTTAGGGTAACAGCAAATTCTTTCCTTCAGGGAAGGGAGCTGTACCACTGGTTGTGTATTCCTGGCTGCTGCAGTTTCTCACCATACAACTCTGCTTTCTGATAAACCTAGCTAAACATGTCAGGGCTCCTGGTTGCTCCCTGGCAGTGGGAATTAGTGGTACATCCTGGCTATAAAAAAATGCTGGCTTTCATGTGGACCCAGCAATAAGAATGAAGATGGAAATTTGAAAGGAAAATTGAAGAGCTGAGATGAGTGCCAGGTACAGGTAATGGGACATCAGGTAGAACATGGAGGCAAATCCATTTCCAAGCTAACAAAATGCAGAAGAGAAAGCCTTTCATTTTGGTGCTCCAGCACCAAACAGCCACTGCTTGGCTACAGTGGCAGAAGACTTCATCTATGACAAAGAAGTGAAGGTGGGGCAAATACGTACAATTTTACAGAAAATAGGAAACCAAAGCTAATTGGCAGCAGAATTTCCTGTGGAGTGGCCTGTTTAAGGACACTCATGCCTTCCTGGGCATGATCCTTCTGGAGCAGAATACAGGATTGTTTCCACTCTCAAAATTACAGAAATACTAAGAAAGTGAGAATGAAGAACCATGTGAAGCCAGCCCTGTTTTTCAGTTCCACATTCCTGTAGCCCAAGGGTAGCTGTGGATACTTCATAGAATCATAGAATGGGTAAGGTTGTAAGGGACCACTGCTCGAGCTGGGTCCCCAGAGCACATTACTCAGGATTGTGTCCAGCTAGCTATTGGATCATTCCAGAGAAGAAGACTCCACAGTCTCTCTGGGCAGCCTGTTCCAGTGCTTTGTCACCCTCACAGTAAAGTTCTTCCTCATGTTCAGGTGGAACTTCCTGTGCATCAGTTTCTGCCTGTTGCCTCTTGTCCTAGTGCTGGGCACCACCAGGAAGAGCCTGGCTGCATCCCCCTGACACCCTCCTTTCAGATACTTACAGACATGGATGAGCTCCCCCTCAGTCTTTCCTTCTCCAGGCTAAGCAGGCCCAGCTCCTTCAGCCTTTCCTCGTTACTGATGTGCTCCAAACCCCTGAGCAATGGGACTCGGTGATCTCCAGAGGCCCTTTCCAATCCTAACTAACCCTGTGATTCCATGAATCACGTCCCTTACCCTCTGCTGGACCCTCTTCAGTACTTCCTTGTCTTTCTTGAGCTGGAAAACTCTGAACTGGACACACCATTCCAGGTGAGGCCTCACCAGGGCTGAGCAGAGGGGCAGGATCATCTCCCTCAACCTCCTGGCATCCTATCCTAATGTACACCAGAATAACTTTGGTCTTCTTTGCCACAAGGCCACTGCTGGCTCATGGAGAGCTTGTTGTCCACCAGGACCCCCAATGCAATGACTTCCACCCAGATTTGGGGAGTTTTTGGATAATAATCTGGCAAGATCGTGGCTGTGAAGAAATTGAAGCTGCTAAGTCTGAGTTGCCCAGCCAGCTCTTATGAAGATGGAAGGGGGATTGTGTTTATACAAAACAACTGAACCAGTGACAACTTGTTTTTGAAGACCAGTGGCACTGTTGCAGGAAGCAGAGGCTGTTGTTAACCTCCTTTTCACTCCAGGGAAGCTGTGCTGCTGCCATGTGAAGCTGGCTGCAACAGTAGGGAGCACAGGGACTGCTGAACAACACCTGGCATGAACCCCACAGGGCAGTGACGTCAGAAAAGGCATGGAGGAGTTACAACTCCCCCATCCTCCCTGCTCAGCTGTGCTAGCTGGCATCAGTGCCCTTGGGCTTTGTGCTTTGCCAACACGATATGGAAGATGATTTTGGATCACCATGCTCACTGTTTGCTGCAGATCCCTTGGGAGTCTGCAGGTGTGCTGTACTGATACCTGCTTATTCATGCCCATGCAGCATGTCCCACAGGCAGAGAGCACAAAAACATCAGCAGCAGAGCTGAAAAGTGCAGCTGGATGAAACAGGCCTGTTCTTATAGAGAAAAATACATGGAAAAAAAACCCAGCCAACTAGAAGGAACCAGTTTATATCCCTGTGTGAGTTAGATCCTCATGACCATTAAAGCCCTGTTGTTTGACTTTCTGCCCATCCAAATCCAAGTGCATGTTCCCAAAGACTTTCACACTCTAGAACACTGAAGTACCTGAGCATCCCTGCTCCCAGCACTGGGGAATCTGACCTGTTGAAGACCCTCACACCTTGCAATAGGCACAACCCAGGCTGAGAGCAGGGGAAGACGGCAGCAGCAGCAGATTCCCACCAGGTGAAGATCTGCACTGGGATGACTGTCCCTGTGCTGGCTGGACATCCCCTCTGGTGCTGCATGCCATGTTTGGCAAAAGTACTGGGTGTCTCTGTGCCACAAAGTGCATCAACCACCTCAGTCTCTGGCACCCTGCAACAGCCAGAGCCATTCGCTACTTTTCTGAGCTCTGGATTTATTTTCAGTCTGCATTTCATAAAGGCAAGAGACTTGTACAATCCTAAGGCCTGACTGCCTGTTTTTTCCCCAGCATCCCTAGATAACCTTGGCCAAATTTGGCCAAGATGCCTCAGATACACTGGACTGCTGATAAATTTACTGAAAACTGGTAGATGGGCAGAGAAGAAAGAGCTATCAGCAGCTCTGTCCATGGAAGGGGGGCTGAGCTCACCTGGCAGGAGCTTGCTCTGGGGGCAGATGACATGCCCCTCGGTACATGCAGCAGCCACCCCTCAGCACATGGGCACAGCTGGGGTGGCCGTGCCAACACCTGTCCCTGGCCCAGCAGCAGCATCACTGGCAGTGGGATTTCATGAGGCAGGCAGCTCAGTGGAGGCTGGGAGTCTGTTTTTATCTATTCCACCACTCAGCAGCTTGTTTCCTGATGCTTTCAAAAACTGGCAGCTTGCAGTGCATGAAAAGACCATTCTTTTTTCTACATTTATGTATTTCTTGGATTGCTTTTGCAATGACATTTTTAGTGGCTGTTTCTATTTCGTTTTCCTTTCTCTTTGGGTTTCACTGTGCTCATTCTACTGCAGTTAAGAATCACTGGCCGTTTCATGGTACATCTTTCATTTTAAGCAGGCATGTTTAGACTATTGCTTGTCCATAGGCCTTTGCCACATCCTCAGTAGAAGCAGAAAAGCACCAAAACCTTCAGATGCCTCTAAGCCACCCATAAGCAGACAGCATGTGCCACAGGCTCCAGCAGCCGGGGCTTTTGCTGTGCTTCTCTGCAGGGATGACTGAGACTCAAGCAGTCCCAGTCCAACACATGCTTCAAAATAACAGCCCATTTGCTTCAGCTCCACAGTCAAAGGCAGCGAGCTGTCACCTTTCCTAGGAAGGGCAGGGAATTTGTACAGTGTTACATCTTCTGCTAATTTTTGTTTTGCCTGGCATTTTGTTATCTGCCACTGGGGGCTCAGGTGACTGGCCAGGTTTGACTCCCTTGCTCCAGGGGGAGCAGAGTCACTCTCAGCTGGGAGAACAGGCCCAGCTGTTGAGGGGCCAAGGGCCACCTTCAGATGGGTCCTTTGGCTTTCTGGTTGTCTTGGTTGGCAGGAGAGCTCCTGCTCCACTTCCAGCCCAGCACTCCTCTTCCTCTGCTCACTGACTTTCTTTCTTTGCACACTCATACAAAGGCCTCTGGGAAAGATGCAAACCTGGCAAGAGGGATGGAGGTTGCTCGAGGAGTTTAAATTGATGACCTTATACGACAAAAAAACCTAAGTCTGTTTTATGTAACACTGGTAACATCACAGCAGTGGAAGAGGAATTTGGGTCTTCAGAGAGACTGAGGTGCTTAGCCAGAGACACACCATCTATTTTCCACACCAGTTGGGCCCTGCCTTTCTGTGAGGACAAAGGAAACACGAGCCAAACATGTCAGACGTTTAATCCTGCCCTAGGCACCTCTCACAGCTTTTAGTGAAATGCCCCTTGCTCTGGACTGAAATCTGCTTCCCAGCCACAGCCCCAGGATCTGAAGTCCCTCTTGACACATTATCTCTCTCTTCAGTCCTTTCACCAACACGCAGTCCTTAAATCTCTCTCCTTCCCTTCTGCTCTCCCCCTTTTTTAGGGAAAACAGGGTGACCAAAAATCAGTGTTAATTACTCCTTCAAAACTGTGCTGCAAATAACATAGTTCCACAGAAGGCCATGAGGCCATTTAGCATTTTACCAGCATTGGAACACTTTCCCTTTGTCTCTGGGCGACACACCCTGTTATCATCTTGTGTCAGCTCTGACTCTGGGAGCAGATCTAATTCACTAAAACATCCCAAATTAACTCAGTGCAAAAACTAAAAACCAACCTTTCATCCAATCAGCCCTTAAGAGGGAAGTGGTCAGGGCAGCATGGGCTGGAGAATGGGAGGAGGCCCTGAGGACAATGGAAGAAGGGATCAGGAAAGAGGAATGGTCCTTCTCTCAGTGGCAACAAGTCCCTGGCTATGTTCAGCAGACAAAGCTGGAAGTACAAACAGTCAGTCAGTGCCCTCTAAAGGATGGCCAGGCAGGGCCACACTCCCAGTCTGTGAAAACATCAGGTTTGGCCATCATGGGTCCCAACTGTAACCCACAGTGCTTTGGAAGCCAGAGACACCACAGAACACAGTTCAAAAGAACAGTTCTCACGACATGTAACAACTGCAGCACCCTGCTCCCCACCTCACACGGGTCAGAGCCACATTGCAAGGCAGTTACTGACAGCCAGCCTTTGAGCTGAGAGGAAAACTGCTGTAGTGTCAGCAGTGGAGAGGGGATCAGGGTCAGCTTTGGCCAGAAATGTGTGTCATGCTATGGGCAAGCAGTCTGCCTCCTTTCAGGAAGGTCCACAGTTTGGCAACACAATAAGTTGAGCTGCAATGTCCTAACATTGGGTTAAAGGCAGAAGCATTTACTGAAATAAACTCCTCATGGTGGAACACATTTGTCCAAACAATTGTGATTGTTTAACTTACACAAGCAGGGGCTTTATGCAGCTTCTGTCATCTGTGCCTGGTTCAGGATTTCATGGCACTTCCTATATAGAATCTTAAAACATCCTAATTTGGAAGGGACCCACAAGAATCAATGAGTGCAACTCCTGGCCCTGCATAGGACTTTGGAGGTTTTGTCATCTATTCCTTTTTGTTCTCCATCTGCCCCTTTATCCTCCATGTCACCAGCTCCCTTCAATCACAGATCCATTCAATCCTGTTTGCCCCTTCTCTCTGCTATGTGCAGGTCTCTTCCTGCCTCAGATCTCAGGTCTAGTGTCCAACTCCAAAACATGCTTGCCTAGACCCTCCTGCCCCTGATGCAAAGTCACACTGGAAATGGAAGCACAGGACAGAAACTGTGCTAGCAGTGGGAGAGGGGAGCCTGGCAAGCAGATCCACAAGATCCTCAGGTCCGTGCAGCATTGTGGAGCTGATACATATTGACCAACATGAGGAGTGAGAGTTCAGTAAAGCCAGAAAAGAGTCAACAAAATCTCATTCAAGTGAGTGTCTCCATGCCCTGCTCCTTCCTCAACAAGCATCCTTCCCATGCCATGCTGCCCCTGCAGACCCACCCCAGTGCTCAGCACCAGGCTGCAGGAGACACACAGCCCAGCCCAGCCCTGCCACCCACCCTGCCTCTCTGCCCTCCCTCAGTTTCACACAGCCTGTGAATCACATTCTACTTCAGTTTCATTTTGACTTCTCCTTTCTGTACTGTGTTTTCAGACAGTCCCTGCAGTTTTCTTTGGCTCTGTGAACTGAGATAATTACTCAGAATCTGGCAGGGCCTGCAGGGCTGCACTAGAGGAGTTGCAGGCTGGCATCTCAGACCAGCAGAATTTCAGCACTGGGTTAGGACACTACAGGCTACTGATTCAAAGGTGGCAGGACCACAATAAAATGGTTAAAGGGCCTGGGCTGAGACCTGTGAGAAAATTTCAGGGCAAAGCATCATCCATGGAGTAAGGAACACAAAAATATGTCCTGTATATGAGTAATCTCAAGTCACAGTGAACAGCTAAAGGACTTTACCTATAGAAACTGACCAAAGCATCCTTTGCTGTTTGGTTCTTCTGGTTCTCCTGGTGATTGAATGAACTGCAGCTGGTCAAGTGCATGTTTTCTCTCACTCAACACACTCTCGTGGTCCTACCATCAGCCTTTTGTAAAGGGAATATACACACAAAATCCCCACAACACAAAAGGGCTGGCACTTCATTGTGCATAGGGTGTGCACATAGCACAGCAATTGCAGCTTCCTCTGGAATAGGGAATCACAGGCTGGCACATGCTGGCACAAAAGTCACTATCCTGTACAAATGCTAACTCAGCAATGCCCATCTGAAACAGATTATCTGTTCATGCCAGAGTTCACTCCAGTCTGACCCACTCCCTGAGCCAGCACCACAGACCAGAACACCTTCTAATGCATACCCTGGAAGAGCAGCATGGCTCTGTTAGAAAAACATACTTTAAAAAGAAAGAAAAGGAACAACCAACGAAAAGGAAAAAATGTCCTGCACTTCCACTGGGGACAGAATGAGAAGGAATTGCAAAAATGGAAACTTGGGTCAGACATTAGGAAAATAATTTCCAAGTTAAGGAAAGTAAGGCCTCAGGATCGACTGCCTTAGAGATGAATGAACTGCCATCCTTGGAGGATTGATTTGAAAAATCTCGGTTGGGATGACACAGTGTTCTCACTTGGGGAGAAAATGGAGTAGGACACACTTACCATTTCTTCCTGTCTCTTCCCTGCACCATCCCCTCCCCCTCCCACCAAATTCTGCATCTTTACCAGTCTACAATCTAATCTAGATGCTTGCATAGAAATATGGCAATAACTCTGTTTCCCCAAGTACACAACACTTACCAGTCACTGTGTGGCACTTTGAGAACACTCAGGAACAGCAGCACAGTACCCAAATGTTTTTGATCAGAGTACTTCAGCTCTTAAGGAAGAAATACCACAGCTGCTGGTGAAGGGAGTAAGCCTCTGAGCTAACCAATTCTGATTCTAGCTAGTAAAGGGAAACACCAATTTGCTTTTAACAATACTTTGATTTGGTTGTTTCTTAGTGAGGGGGGTGAACTGTATCTGGCAGAGTGAAACAGAGCAGAGGAGGTGGCTGTATCAGGGACAGGGATGGAGCAGCACGAAGCTCACTGTTGGGAAAGAAGAAGGGGTGAGAGAGAACTGTCAGGAGACTCAGAGCAGTCGAGCCTGTCCTCGGGGCAGTCAGGGACAGCCGGGCACGGACTTGTCCTGCTCCTGCGTTGCACTGTCCCTCTCCTCCAGACAGAGCCTTCCCAGAACAGCTCCTTGCCCAGCCCCAGCTCTGGGACCTCTTCCTCTGCCCATCCATCTTCCCAACTCTGATAGTATCTCCCAAGGCTTAATAATTAACAAGTTCTTAGAGTGAGGAGGGGGAAACAAAGTATACTAGAGGCAATATTCCTGACTAAATTCGGTTCAGTACATTCCTATTTCCTCAGCTGCACTTGGCATTGGGGAAACCAATGCCACTGCACAAACCTGTTACTTTGTTTGCTACTTTTCACTTTGTTTGCTTCAGGCACATTACAAAGTAATTAACTATTACCTTTCCCATGTCATGACTGCCCGAGAATGACACTTCTTTCCTCGTTCTGTTGCCAAAGCTATTTCTCCTTCACAAGTTCTGTAAAGAAAACAGACATACAGTTCTTTGTACGAATGAAGAATAGTCCCAAAAATAAGAGAGCAAAATTCCTTTTGCCCACATTCAAGAAAACTCAAAATACAGAGCTCTGGGCTCTTGACATATCTTTTTTTCCCCTTATTTTCCCCCATGTTTTATTAAACAAATTACTCAGAATTTGGGTTTGGCTGGGCTCAAAAGATTATCTAGCACTGAAAAGACTATCTAGACTAAGTAGGCTACCAAAAGCAAACAGTGTTATCAGCCAGGCACTCAGTTTAAAGAAACTGGCACTCCCCTTCAAAAGCTACACGTTCTTCCTTATCTCTTTAACACAGACCATCAAGGTTTTAGCTTTCACAATGCCATTTTAGCACATGGCTGTGCTCTGTAGCTGAACAGGAAAGGAAAACCCTGGGATGTGAAAATGATCAAGCAATTCCTGAACTCAGAAACAGTGTGTGTATCCTAAACAATAAAACCTTCTTTTTAACTACTGGCTGTGTTAACTTAAAAAAAAAACCCTTCAATACTGGCACTTTACAGATACGATTGAAAAATGCTTCCTATGGCTAACTATTAAGCTGGGTTTGCATAATTTCCAACAGTTTAGTGCAATCCATAGTGTATCAAAAAGTCATAATTCCTAGGCAAGAGAGAAAATGTATTGGTCGAAATGAAGGTCAATTAACTTCCCTATTTCCATGGTAGCCTAGAATAAAAACCAATTGCATTCATAAATCATATTACAATGGGCACAAAAGAAAAATCTTGTATCTGCTTAGGGCTTTAAGTTACAAAGGATCTTCATTTAATTTTAGTAGCATTTATGTTAAGAAAAAATGTATCTGTGAACACTGAAATATTAACCAATTGCTGTCAGTGAAAAATATTGTGTACACTTTATTCTTTTCCTGTTTGTTAATTCTATGAACATAGAGATGAAAGGAAGCAACATGTCCAGGTAACCTACTTGCGTTGCAAAAATACTTCAAAGATTTATAATTAAAGAATTATTGCCCCTCATTCAATTCCTGTTTGACTGCAGTTCCCTGAAGCTGACAAAGGAAACACTGAGTTATATATTCTAGCCAAATCTCAAACCTGGGGTTTCAAATAATTTCTGCTAAGAAGAACAACTTCCAGGCCCAGCCACCCACGTGTAACACCTGCAAGGACAGGACATGCACCAGGTCTGGGCAACAAGCCCAGCTAATGACACAGGCTCTCTACAGCAACTTTTATCAGACACCATGGAGAAGTTGAGAGCAGCAGAGCTAAAACAGACCTTGGAAAGACCCAGATGAGAATATCAGGTAATGCTCGACAAGGGCTCTCCTGCCAGGATCCCTCCCAGACCCTAAATCTCACGTGGGGCTCTGGACTGCAGTTCTGGTGGGCAATCATCAGAACCAAGCACACAAGTGTGCAAGTCCTTTGCAAGGTTTAATCCTAAATCACTAGCACAATTTTACAGCACCAGAATCTAAAGTTTAATGCAAATCCTGTGCCTCAAGCATGAAATCATCCTTAAAACACTTTGGCCACATCTTGAAAAGTCAGTTTGTTACAGAAGGACAAGATACTTGTTTTGGGCACCATCAGAGAGGCTATACCCACCTCCTACTGTGACAGGGGTTTATCTAAAGTCCCATTTACTGCTTTGAGGGTGGCAGTGGGGAGGGAACAGACAGTGAAACTCTCACTCACAGGTACATCCTTGTTTCAGGTCAAAGCTGAAGGAGTGCAATCTTTGAGGACAAGACCCAAGAAGTATATACTATTTTGCTGAAGTTTACTTAGTTACAAGTTTACTTAGGAAGCTACAGTGCTTTTGAACAATAATTTGAACTCTTCTGGGTACCCACATAAGGCTGAGAGCGCATTTGTACTGCCTTAGTTGCACTTAGATAACTCTGAAGTCACACCTTGCTAAGAGACAAGATCACCAGAAAGTCCCTCTCTGTGCTGAACAAAACTTGCAAATGTAATTCCTTAAACTGGGTAAAGAAGAAATGCCTTACCATGCTCTGGGCTCTATCTTGCCATTGTCCAGCAGTGCTAAGGGTAGAAACAGAGCCACCTAACTCACAAGAAAGAGCAGGAACATGCCAAAGCAATAAAAAACATGTAATAATATGACCAAGTGCCAATGATAGAAAAGTGTGGAAGAAGCAGCAGTATGACAGTTTGGGGAAAGGAGACCTGCTGAAGAACAGAACCATGTAAGGAGAAGAGAGAGCAGAAACAGTACATAATACAACCTAAGGAGGGCATTACAAACCAGCATTTGAACAAGAGAAAATTTATTTTTCTGTAAACATCACAGCTTAAATTTTAACAAACACATCAAACCTCACTATAAGACACTGCTGACTCCGGCCATCTGCTTTACTCAGCTGACAGAAGCCACCACTGCTACAGCAGGATGTGTTCATTTGTCAGCTGCTTCAGATTCACCTCGATTTTAAGGCGGGGCAGGGTGGGGGCTGAACAAAGACGTCACACTTTGCCATGGAACACACGAGGAGACGCCAGCTCTGCCCTGGGTTCGGGCACCTCCAACAAGAGGCAGTGAAACTGCAGCAGCTGCTGAGTGCAAGAGGAATCTTCACACTTGACAGCAAAATTCCACAAGTACTCCCCCCTATGGCTCTATTTAAACCCATAATGGCAAGTGCCGAGCAAAGAAAAATAAATCATCGCACAAAATATAAAACAAGACAAAAAAACAAGACGCAAAACTGCAGAGCATTCTTGTTCTTTATGTTGAAACTGAGTAAAGAACAAACAAACAAACAGTAAAAGAAACATACGGAAGAAAAACTACATTAAACATAAAAGAGCAGTTATCGCCAAGATTTCTGGCTTCCTGCCTTACATTTGTATTAATGTTTAGTGTAAGTACTTGTACATTTGTTTAGCAGGAATGAAGCACATTTGACTCGATTCTATTGTTTTGTGAGAATCTGAAAGACGTTTAATTAGCTGGTAATAAAAAACCCAATAGCATTCTAATTGACAGGAAAACATTTTCCTTTCTCACAAAGGGATTCGGGTTTTTTTAGGGCTAGAGAATTTACCTAAAAATAAAACAAGGCTTTCCAAAATCCACACGATTGCTTTGGTGTTTAAGGAAGGACTGGACGTGGCACTTTGTGACATGGTGGTGTGCAGGCAAAGGTCGGACTCGATGATCTCTGAGGCCTTTTCCAACCTAATTCGCTCTGTGATTCTGCGTGTGATTCTCCCTGAAAAATTCTGTATACCGCACAAGTCACAACACTCAGCTGACAAGTTTCCAAAGGCACATTACTGCCTTACACCACCTCCCAAAACCGCCCGGGATAACGCCGGACGCCTCACGCACACAGAGCTGCAAAAAGATTCCCAGTCCCCTCCCAACGCCACCCAACCTGCGGGCTCAGCCCGGACGCCCTCAGCACAAGGCACAGCGATACAAGGCGCTGAAGGCGACGGACGGCCCGAGCGGGGCCAGGCGCTACCCGCGGTTTGTCCCCGGCCCAGCTCCAACCCCGCTCCGGGAGCTGCGCCCGCCCCCCGCCTTCCCTCATC
>VZRZ01004841.1:0-16623 GCA_013398175.1 Climacteris rufus
CCTGTCTTTGTAAACCGAGACAGTTGGACACAAAGATATGAAAGCCCATGTATGTTCAAGACAGAATATGTCAGAGATAGAACTTATAACTGTAATTATAAATTAGAACTCACAGTTATAAAATAGAACTCCCTTTTAGGTCATACTTTCTACATCTCTTGGGATCAGTGTCATCATCGAAGCTTTCTCTAGTTTCTCTTTCATCATTTCTACGAAGCATAGAAAATACATAATTCTATCAAAGGACTTGTGAGTGAAATTTGATGATTGTTATTTGTGCCTTGTAAAGGCATGTGCAATGCAAAATTTCAGGTTTTCTCCCCCTCTACCATAGAATCTATTGGCTTTTATTCAGTGCATGATCTTTTTCTGACCCCTACACTCTTTTATTCAGTACTGCAACCATATAATGTACACCACATCCTGTATTTCTGCCTGTGGAAGGAAATACTAATTTGTAGGCATTTTAGACTTACTTAAGTCGCCTTTCCATTGACATTGCACAAATGTTCCTCCACCTTCTGTCCAGATTGCGTGTAGCCTGCTGGATAGAGTCACACTCTGCTTCTGTGGCACAAGCATCACAGTCATGAAGCAGTACTTCACACAGATTGAGAACAGATGCCACGCCAGTGCTGTGTTTCTCTATGTCCCTCTGAAGTTCCTGCAGGTGAAGAAATTAGCTTTTAAGAGAAATTGCAAAACATGCATAAATGCAAATGTATTTCTCTTTTACTTATTAAAAAAAAAAAAAAAAAAAGCTTGCAAACAGAAGAAAAACATCCAAGAAATACCAATCAGTGCATCTACAAAGTGGTGATGCAATGTTATCAATGAGGCCAGAAGAACCTGGCAGCATGCACAGCTCTGCCAGGGACTGTGAACACCAAACCATTACCTGAGACAAACTGCCAGTGCTCTGCATGCTCAGCTGAGCATCTTTCACACACATTTAATCAACATCAACAGTAAATTATGTAATAACCATCAGAATTATTCTCAGCCCTTTCCCATTATCACAGAGAATGTAAAGCAGAGGTTAGTAAGAGAAGCATGACAAGAAAATACATTCTTATCTGCTGCAAGGGTTTGGCAGAGGGACTCTTCATGAGCCTACTCTTCCCCAGGTGAGAGAGTTGTAAAGTGGCATTTTTGACATGGAGTGGCAGCAGCCCCTGTTGAACAGTGCATGTGCGGAGATTTTTCCTCCTTCAGCTTTCCAGTTCTATAGCATCGTCATTGGAAATGGAAAATTCCAGACATCTAAAGAAAATGCACTCACGTTGTCTTAGCACTTACTATATGTGATCAGTATTATTTTCCCTGTCAGTTTATTGGTTCCATAGGCTTGTTCTACACTGATGATAATGTTTCATCTCAAAGTAATATTTCAGCTTCAGTCTGAATTCCAGATTCAAGTAAAGACAAGCCACAAAGGTAACTGGCTGTTGCTGTTGGATCAGTACAATGAAAAGAAACTCTGCTTGACTTTTGTCCACATTTCCCATGAATCATCAAAATATTAGATGGAAAAATCAGTATGGACAATAACAAAGACAAGACAACAATTCCAACAGTGACAAAGAAATACTGAGGTAACTACATCAAAAAGTGCTATACTGCACCTAGAATACTATGTTCAATTCTGATTCAGATGAAGAAAGGAAGAAATAGGACAATTAGAGATGTGGAAGTTTATTTACAAGAACAAGAACATGGCAGCTTGAGAATGAGTAGAAATAAACTGCTCTTTATAATTTTGCTATTGAAGTAAACTATGACATGCAAAGGGAAATACAGTGTCAACATACTGTGTCTTACACAAATTTAAGGTCTAACTAGAGGAACTTTTCTTACAGCTAGCAACATGATCAGAAAATATCTTCCAGCTGGAAATGAGATCTAAATGTTGATAGTAAAATCCTCACGAAATCTGAAACAAAGAAAGATTGATCTATATCAATCATCGAATTTGGTTGTTTGTAATAACTGGGGCTGCACTCAACAGAAGTAATCTATTTCATCTTCTTGTCTATGAAACAGACAGCTATTTTGTAGACATCTTCATGATAACATTGAGTGAAAAATCACAATATTTTCTTCCTCAGCAACTGCCCTTTTACTTCACTTGCCTGAAAAATACTTCCACCGGCATGTCAGAGTGCTTATTCTTCTTTCTATCTGCCCTGAAATGTTATAGAAGGGTGGATACTATAATCAGATGCAATACTTCATGAAACACACACTCCAGACGCAGAGCAGACACCAGCTATGAGACTTGAGGTTAAGTAAGTTCAGGTAACATAATCTCCCCTCTAATGTTTTGGAGTAAAGCTGTGGTGAGAACTGCAGGTCCTGAGCATTCCTAAGAATTAAACTTTTTTTATTCACCTACAGAACACTTCCACAAGCAATGTCTAGACTAATTTTTCTCCATAGCCATATATTTATTTCCCATATTTTAAAATTTTCTATGTTTATTAGAGAACATTAAGCCTTTGGGTTACTTCACAAAGGAGCATCACTTTTATGCACTGCTGTCACCCATATATATCCATTTTTTAAACTTAATTTACCCAGGAGCAAACATGTTTTCACATCTGAAGTCGTAGCAGATTGAGAAAATAAACAAACAAGCAATCATTTAAATTGAGTTTGTTGTCCTAGGAAAGTTGCCCTAATTTCCCAAGGATATCCAGATTCTACTGCATTTTTAATTTCACTAGAGATCAGCAATCTGCAAAGCTGACGCTTGGCTGAAGTAGATGCTGAGAAGTAAATAATGGAGTTCCATAAATGGAATTGGTTTCTCCTCTTTCACAACATAATATTTTTAGCCTGATTTTGCATATGAAAAACTGGGAACATAACATGACCTCAGTGGAAGATCAAACATGGAAAAGACACAAGATCACTAACAGAAGAAACGGGGAATAAAATACTTGAGGAGGTAGCTTTCTGAGATGTGGTGGATAGTGAAATAGCTTCTGACTTATAAAAATACTGGTTGCCAGGTACTGAAGGTGAGCGGGTTTTTTACATTATCATTATAACCAAGTCTTGTATTGTTATCAAATCATCATCAAGTTTCCAAATATGGCATCCTCCCATGGTAAGATTCACCTCCGTTTCTTCCCTTTAGAGTTCAAATTAAACCAATTCTATAGGATATCACTACATGCTGTCACCATGAGGAAGCAGGGGAAGGCAGAGATACACCAGTCTCTGGGCCCAGAATCAGTCCCGTAAGAAGTGGCAGTAACAAACTTTGGGATGCCTGCATAGGGATTCTAGTAAATAATCTCAGCTATCTAGTTTGTTGATAGCCATGTTTAGCCCTTCCCAGCACTTTATTGTCTCAGAAATATCATTCATTAGTGACGGCTGTGTGTTATAAATTATCCCTCTGTGAATTCCATATAGAATATTAGTAAGTAATTCTGAACGGCCACGTAGCAAATCAGTTGGGCAGCTGGCAAAAACTCTGAGGGAGTTCTTGGCTCTCAGTTCCACACTCAGCTTAAAGGAGCAAAATGCACACTTGTACTCTTCATAAATTATCCACAAAATATCCTGTCTCTCCTCTTCCCATGCATTTCTTTCTCCTCTGGAGAAAGGACTCAGAAGAGCATCTAACTCTTCTCCAGTGGGCGCCAGAAAAGTATTCTTGCCAATAAATAACCAACAGGAACACAAAGGACAACAGTCCTCTCCAGCAATGTGCTTCTAGGTAAAACTGCACTGGGCAGTGAAGTAGAACAGGAAGGAGAAAGTATAGTAAATCATCTTAGAAGTAACATTAGTTTCAATGCCAAAAACTGGCTGACTTCCCATTTTTCTGCACATTTTATTATAGCACTGCATAAAGGCTTTATGTAGTATAAACCAACCAACTTTAACTTCACATGTACAGCTCATGCAACTTTGCGTGCAAAGTGATGTTCAAACAAGCTGCAAAATAAAAGTGAGTTAGAAAGGTTGCTAAAAATAGTAATTTTCAAGCATTTGCAAAATTTGCAAGGTCTAATAGGTGTCAGTTTTTCCTCTGGGAACAGACAATTCAAACAAACAAAAACCACAAGCCCCAAAGGAAAACAATTGCAGTAACTCGTTCAGGTTACATCTCTTTGTGCCTTACCTTTCTTGGAAATGTCTATCAGCTCCTGGTGGATTCGATGTCAAGGCCAGCAGAAGGCTCTATAAGTGACACAGTAAGTACCACTTGCCTTGATATTTAAACACTTTGCCTCACGCCCTCTCAGCTGAACTGAGTATGAACTGGATATGGCCAGCCCAAGGACACTCTACTTTGGCTCTCCCCATGTCACTGTTCACCTGATAAACATGTTGTATTTTACCTGCTGTTCATTTAGCTTCCTTTGTATCTCCTCAGAATCACAAGTTTCATAGACGATAGGTTTGGACAGCTCTGACTCAATGTGCGCAAGCCAAGACCTCAAGCTGCTCATGTTTTTATCCAGCTGCTGCACTGCAACAAGGGTTTCCTTCAACTTCTTTACTCTGTAAAGAAGAAGAAATGGCAGTGTAAGAACACCCTGAAGAAAAATTTTTACAGCATGCATTTCAGGAAGTTTTCAGAGAAACTTCACTTAGATGGCAAGTTCTGTTGTAAAGTCTTCCTTTATTATGTAACAGAAGTAAATAGCATGTGCATATAATCCTGCATTCACAGCTGCTGGTTAAGAAAAACTGAGTACTTACTAATGCCAGAAAACGTTTTCAAAGCTTTTGTATCTTAATCAGTTGACTTTAGTATTTGTTAAGAAAAGTTTCCTGTTTTCTTTTTTTTAATGAACTCATACACACCAACTCCCCTAGAACAATCTAAGTAATTTAGCTGTATATTTCACTAATAGATGGCAGCTGTTCTTCTTAAGAGTACAAATAACTTATCCATGTACTGGTAGGGGAGTGCACTGGGTGAACAGGCCTTTTTCACTTCCATGAAAGCACTGAACTGCATATCACAGAAGGTTTGGGTTGGAAGGGATCTTTGAAAGTCATCTAGTCCACCTGCTCTGCAATGAGCAGGGACATCTTCAACTAGATCAGGTTGTTTAGATCCCCATTCAGCCTGACCTTGAACATTACTAGGGATAGGGGCACCATCTGAAAAATCTCTCTGGGCAACCTGTTACAGGGTGAAGACCTGTCCTTGAATAAATGAGTTTTACAGCAAGAAATCCAGATGAGAATTTAGGGAGAATGCTTGAATCCCAAGGGCTGCTTCAAGTTGGTGTTGTTGCACTATGTCAGATTTAAACAGATTAAATTGGAACAGAACTACATGGTGATTTCTAACTAGTATTTTTCTTGAAATCCTGACCTTGGAACAGCAATGACCAGGAAAAACTAAATAGGGGTTTTTTTGTTTGTGTTTTTTTCTTTTCTTTTAATCAAGAGAGCACTAAGGTCAGAGAGTGAATAAATTTAACTAAACTTTCATCCTATCTCAATAATTTTTCCTTCAATCTGTTTGAACTGCAAAATTGTCTGTCAGAAATTTTCTCCCTCCTATGCCCATGCTACATAACATACATTATTAGTGGATTCTGAATCTTTTCTAAGCTGTCTTTTCCTGTTTGTGTGGTACCAAATATCATCTTGAGTAATGTTCCCTTTTATGCTCTTATTTCTCTTCTGCTTAAGTGTTTCAATAACAGAAAGGTTTAAAAGATGAGTGCAGATGGGAATAGACTGACTAAATTGGGTTGAAAAATACAAGATTTCCAAATTTGTTAAACAGAATGCCACTTGACTATCCTATAATTCAAAAAAGCAATTCACATTTTTTTCTGCAACACTAAGCAGCAAATTTATCAAGTGTTTCCATATTGAAAGCAGTAGCTGCAGCTGACCATTAAGAGAATTGCAGAGATATTAATGTCATTTTAAAATAATTAAAATTTAAATCTTCCAAATTTTCATTTCTTTACAGCCCTCTCTTTAACTCACAGATGATCAAACTGTGGTTCTTTATTGCTAAAAACTCTTCAGAGCAGTTCAAATGCAGTTTCCTTGCCAGAGTGTCATGACCAAGAACTGTAGGGTTTTGATCTAAAAAAACCCCACCTGGTAACTGGAAAAAAATCTGGGTAATCTGAAAATCTGTCTACGAAGGGACTGAAGTCAATACAATCGTGCTGATAGACTGTGTGAGTCCCATCCTCAGGTTATCTCAAAATACAGCTGTGTATTTAGGCTTGCAGAGATATTAGGAGAATACCCACTGTCTGGCGGCACCATCTCCCTGTCACCTCTGGTTCTACATGCAGTGTTTAAGTGGGTTTGAACCAACTGAAACTTGCTTAAAGGGTCAAGCAAGAAAGTTGGTTATCACCCTTCTGGAAGTCACATACAGCTTTTCAATCTCTACCATTATTTAAAAGGAGTGAAATCCTGCCCATTTTCTGCTTGTATTTTCAAGGCTTGATGCTACTGACCCTTTGCAGGCATGCTGGAGCGGGGAAGGGAACAGTGAGTCATGACAGCCCTGTGGAGAAGCAATGTCACTTGATCATTTGCAAGTCCAAATTGTGGACCAGGATGTTCTTGTCTGCAGTTGTATGGTACTCTAATCTCTGTGCTGGATTTCATTTACATTTTGCCTGCGACAACTGATAAAGGGTCCAGCATTTAGAAAGTTTCCTCTGCCTCACATAAACTGCACAGGAGTACATCCCTGCCAGAGCATAAAAACAAGTCTGACTGAACTACCACTATTTTCAGTCACATGATCTAAGTTACTCCAGAGAGAAAAACAGCACGACATACTAAAAGAACACTCCAACCAAACCCAAACCCTACAACTTCCTTCATGTCCCCCCACTACATCTACCCTTAACACTGTTCTTTTTTTTTTTGTACTGAGTTTAACATAACAGGTTCCTTGCCCATGGTGCAAACTGAAGCAAATAAACCCGTGCTTATTGGAATCTGCTGGGCCTACTTTCTTTTAAACTGAACTGTGTGGCGGCGTGTGTGGCAAAAGCCACAGCCCCACAGGCTCAAGACTGGTGGGCACAGCCTGAGGTTCCCACAGTCTGAGGCAATGCCCCTGCTCAGGGAGAGGTTTTGGNAAAACATATCCGCGATCAAATAATAGATGCAATCCATCATGCCTAAGAGTTTTCCTTCTGAATTTCAGCAAGCAAGCTGCCTATGCTCTAAAAGCTCTGCTTAAGAGACAAAGGTCAAATTCTGAATCAAGTATGTGGGATCCCTAGTCAAGTGTAATTTTGCCCTTTTGAGATTTCATTTACAATATGGTGTTTAAAGATTAATTATTCCAATAATCATTTCATGCTTTTGTTGCAGCACTAGGCATGTTACTGTGAGAGACTTGAGATACCTTCTTTCCTTGATAATGGAAATTGTGCACTGAAATTGAGGGTTGGCACCACGACACAGTTGGTCTAAAGGTTGTTTTTTACAAAACACACACCCCAGTCTTGCTACATTTTACAAACACTTAAGACTCTCAGAAAAGAAAATACTGCAGAATTCAGTTGTTTTTATGGTTTACTGATGAAAACTCATCTAACAATCTGAATGGGCTTATGATATTTATGTTTTCATGTTCCAATTAATGTACCTCAATTTCCCCAGGAAAGCAATGACTTTAAATTGTCTATTATTAATGTATATTATTCTACATCAAGAAAGGTCAGTGGGAGAACAACTTGGAGCTAAAATTAAGCACAAATACATTTAATTCAACTAGTCCTAAAGTAGACAGCCTTAGATTCCACTTAAATCTAAATGGGAACAACCCTGTAAGTACAGAAAAATGCATCATATAGAACTCATAGCCACTGCATTAGTCATTTAGACAGCTGCTTACTAATATTAAACTTTAAAAGCAACATGAAAAAAACTCAGTAAGGGCATGTTAGCTAAGTTTGTACAATAGACAATAGAAGGCAGAAAGATGGTTTTTAAAAAAATATCTACTTGGGATGGGAGACAAAGTTTTAAGAAACACTCTTGGAAACAGTGAGAAATGCTGCACAGCTAAAATCAGTTTTGAAAAGATCAGTTATAAAAGAATATTTTTATAATTAAAAAAGATTTATTTTCCAAAGTACTGTACTACTGTGTAATAGCACACCACTAAAGCCAGTTACATTCACTATTCCAGTCACAGTTTGCTCTTTCAAAGACCGAATTTCTAGAATTCTGAACAGCTAAATTTCTAGAAAAGATACTGTGAAGAGTGAAAAAGAGAAGCTGAATCAAAAATCCAAGACGATGTAGGCTGAGTTGAAGTATTACATGCAGTTACAAAACAGTTGTTAATATGAACATGATGTACAGGCTTTGATAAGTCTGAAATATTTTCTTTACAGCTTCTTTCCTTCTCTGCCTTTTGTTTGCAGTCATGCCCTTTTGATGACACAAACAGCAAGCAGACAGTCTGTTTTTTCTCATGTGTGTACATGCTCTCACATTTAAAAAGCGCAGTAAAATCAGTCCACAGTTCCTTTCAGACAGCTAAGAGATTTTACTACTTCTAAGTCTCCATCACGATCAAAAAATTATTCTGGGATCCAAAAGTAGTAGCTGTAAAACAAAGTATGCTGTTATCACTGTCAACTGTTTTTAAACTGAGCAGAAAACCGTAATTTCTAGCTACAGTAATGATTTCTACATATCAATATTTCAGTTAGTTTCCCAGCGAGCCAAGACTTCAGAAAGTATCGTATCAATCAAAAGCAAACAAAAATAGCTGCCTGCCTTGTGATATCACAGTTACAGTCTGGGAGGTCTGAATCCACACTGCTGTCCTCCGCCATCCTCACAGCATGCAAGTCCTCTGCCACAATAACGAAATTTTCCAGTATTAAAAAGAAGAACTTCCACTCCCAAAGCCTGCAAACACTGTTCTTTTGGCAGGGGGGAGGAGAGGGGACACACTTTGCTGGTGAGTACTGTACAGAAAATGTTTCAGGCCAAACAAATGTTAGCAGCCGTTGCTTGATAACATGACACTGGATGGTGACAAGTGGTCATGTTTCTAAATAAAACTTGCATTCATCAACATGTGCCAGGCTTGATCTCCAGGAATGTGGACTGTGAGTGGTAGGGGAAAGGATGAAAACACATACAAAGCCTTCTTTGCAAAGCCTGAGCAGTTGCACCATATCACTGTTTCCTGGCTGTAAATAAAGGCAAAAAATTTTTAACCAGACTGACATATAAGAAAAATTCATCTGAAAGGATGAAAATGTTCTAGAAGGGAAGAAACAGAAGTCTCTAATGCAGAGACACAACTACCTTTCTGCACTGTCACTTCTGCAGTTACAGACCTCCTCAGAATAGCGAGGCATTTAAAAGGAGTGGGTAAAGGAACAAAGTGTCATAAAGAAAGAAAGATGCTTTTACAGGTGAATGGAGAATTTTCACCAGACAGCATAAAATCAACAGGTAAAGATTCAGACTGGACATGTATTACCATAATATATTACTAAAGCATTTTCACAGAGTATTTTCTATTAATTCACAGCTGTAGGAAACTAAGAAAAATGCTCCAGACAAGGGATTACAGTAGTGCTGCACAAAAGTCTGCAGGCTCCAAAAATTTATTAAATACTGTCAGGCATCCAGAATGTGAAAAGATGTATTTTATTTTCAACACCAGGACAACTAATCTGCACTTACTAGTTGAATGCAGCCAAAATCTTGTTATATGATACATTCCAAATTCCAAAATATCATAACAGGAACACATGCCACTATATAGGAACATATTCTAAAGGACCTCTGGAGCCTTCTAAAAATTATCTTGGGGGATGCAATCCCTTTTATCCACTGGTAATTAGACATCAATACAAGTATTTTGTACACACATTAATCAACAGCCTGGGCTTTAATGGCCTCCAGCCTAAGATACAGCTGAATGAGCAAAATAGTCACAATCTAGCATCAAACCTTTCCACAATTTATTTCCCAACTTCAGCAAACTTTGCAGAGTTTTTTTTCACTTCAGTAAGCACTGGAATGGAAAGGGTTATATGTTTAATTGCATGCAATAGTGTTGAGCATGCCAGTTGAGAAGCGTAAGTTGAAATGATCTGGAAATACAAGTAAATAAATATTTTACATATATTAATTTAGAACAGAACTTGACACTTCATGATAACAGAATGAGAAAGTTTAACGGTATTGCACCTTATGTCTCCCCACACAAGAATGATACAGAATCCTGCACCCTCACCTGCCCCTTACTGGTGACTAATCTCTAACACTGAATAGACAACACAGATATTTTAGAGATGTGTTTTACAGTTTCTGAATGCAATCAATTTCGCTAGAAACTTCCTGAAGATATTATTTGAACATTTCTCTGAATAAGCATTTCAAAAGAGGAACATAAAAATATCTCAAATATAATTTAAGTTCAACAACCGGTGATGTATCACATCCTCTGAAACCAAGCAGGTTCCTCGACTTCAATGCAACACTTCTTGACTTAATTGTTCTGTAGGAAATATGCAGTGTTCATTCCTTAAAAATGAACTACTATTAAAGGAGCTGGAGTCACTGGAATGCTTCTGCTTACATGAAATTTACTGCTCCCATGTTAACAGATTTCAGAGCAAGAATGTTGTAAAACCATAT
The DNA here is from genome assembly GCA_013398175.1 of Climacteris rufus. Lineage (NCBI taxonomy): Eukaryota > Metazoa > Chordata > Aves > Passeriformes > Climacteridae > Climacteris > Climacteris rufus. The sequence goes on from VZRZ01004841.1 coordinate 10,642, forward strand.
GAAAAAAGAACAGACAAAAAAAGACGATGAAACTAAACAAACCCTTTTGCTGCTAACAGGACTAAAGTATTACTAATGCATATGCCCTTACATCAAAGAAATGTGAATTATAAAGTATATGAAGTATTTATGCAATTCATGGAGTGCAAAATTGTGAGAGAATTACTGTTAGTAATGGAAGGGAGGCTGTGGCAAAGCTTAACAGAAAGTGTTGAAACAAATGAATCAGTTTCTTTACATAACAAACAACAATCCTGTAATTTTTAAGTTCTGAAAATTGCTGTTATACTCTAGATCTTGAATAAAACGAGTCTTTAAGCCCAGTGTGCATACCTGCAGCTAGTCTTCTCCTTCAGTGAAAAAATGATCAGGCAGAAAACCTATGACTTAGTTTTGGACCCGCTCTCCTTGAAATCCAGAACTACAAAGGCACTGTTTTGATTCCTCTGTCAAGAATTTTTTTTAGAGAAACTACATGCACATCTAGTTTTAAGCACCAGCTAAAGTAAGATGGTACTAGAGCAAGGATCACTAAATCTTATTGAAACTGATCCTGTATCATAGAAGTATAGAATTATTAAGGTTGGGAACAAGCTTTAAGATAAAGGCCAGCTGTAAACCTACCACCATCACCATATTATTATAGCATAAAATTTTTATGTTTTAATTGATTCTTCTTGAAGAAATGATGTCCTGTACCGTAAAGTTAAAAAGGAAGGTGAATTTCACAGAAAAGTGTTGAGGGTTAATGATGACTGCTGACAGTTAATGATGAAAAGGCAGACAACAAAATATTTAAAATGCACATTAATTTCTCCCAGGACTTAACACTTAGAAACAAAAAACTATCTTACCTGGCTGCAATAAGATCTAGAAGATGCTGCCATCTGTCATTAATCTTGCCAAGTTTGTACTCAATCTCTGATGCCTTACTCTCATGGCTGGCTTTAGCAAGTCTCTCTCCCATTTGCTGAAGCTGGATTTTGTTCTTTTGGGCTACAGCAATTTCCTCTTGATAATCCTAGACAGTAAAAAGCAATCAGAAGTCAGGGTACTTATTCTAAATATACTTTGCTCTACACTGCTAAAAGAATGACGCAAAAATACAAGTGAATGCTGTTTTTCTGTTGATTGTACGGTGGAGAAACAACCTCATTTATTTGATGGATAAACACAAACAACTATCAGAAGGAAAAAAACTACCCAACACAAATCAAAACACAATGCCTTCTATAAATATGTCTGCTACATTTTAACTCATTACAGGCAATTCTGATTGGACCTAGTAAAGCATTCAGATGTTTCTGACTTTGCATTCACTTCAGTTTCTGGTATTCTGGGAGGGCCTACCTCAAGAAAGACAGAAAAATGCTGCTTAGCGAGAGCACATAAAAACCAGAACACATCAGGATAAGGTAAAACCTTAATTTCAGCTAATTCAGAATACTCCTTGCAACACAAAACAAGTAAACAGTTACAGAACAGTACGTAAGTGTACACTATACCTTTTTAAGTCTCTCAATCATTTCTTCTATGAGGATGTCACCATTTTGAGACACCTTACTTTCCATTTGTGTCAGCCATTCACAGAGCTCCTTGTTCTTCTCACTGAAGACAGCCCACTCATTCAGTCTCTCAGTAACTTGTTGTCGACGTAAGGAGACCTTAAACCATTGGCGAAGAGTAAATGAAACCAAAATAGCAAATGCATTTAAGATGTGCTTATAACACTTTGTGACTCAATGTGAATTCCTCTAGACCTGAAAAGGTGTTCCAGTCACTTACTTGCCATTAAAACAAACCGGAGTTCTACAGCAAAACTTTGTGCAACTGTCTGTAAGTTCAGGGGTAAGCGCTGATCTCAGATTTCCTGTTAGTTACATCCTATGCACAGAGAGAGGCACCCAAGCGTTAAGCTCAGTAGCCTGTCAATATCTTGTTTCATAATGTCTCTAGGCCGAAGTTTTTGTTGGAAGATAAAAATTAAATTTTCTTTTAATTTTTGCTCACTTATAACACTTTATAAAGTATATTGGTTTATTTTTAGTCTAAGAGATTAAATAGAACAGAATATTAAAAATGCTTCACCAAAGCATAAAAAACCCAAAAAGATACAGACATAGTGTAGGCCAGGCTCCAAAAGTCTGTGCAATTTGTGCACAAGCATGAATACAAAGCTAAATCAAAGATACACTGTATTTTACAAAGAATTTGTAATTTTTTACTTGAGTGCCAATACACTAATTTCATAGATGACTATTTCCTGTGGATAGGCATGACACCTTGAGAGATTCCAAAGGGCTGAGGTGTGCCCTGACAGGAAAAAATAGGCATGACACATTAAACAAACAGATGCTGTAGTTAACACAGAAGGAAGAAAAACAGTGCTGTGTCTATAGCTGTGGTACCATCCCAGGCTGTGAATAGCAATAGACCAAGATGGACACTGAAATGAAAAAAGCAGCATAGGTTGAGAAGCAAAGGCATCTCTCCAGTTTCAGGCATTGGTACAACTACTTCCCCCCCATTGTGATCTGGGTTATTTCTGACTTTAAATCATTGTTTCAGCTGAAATGATGAAGACTGCACCTTCTCTTCCACAAAATAAAGTGATATGCTTTTTAACTACGGTGTTAAGTTTAACAGGGGCACACATGTGATCCTGCATTTCCTTTTTGCGGTTCTAAAGTTGGTGACAGCTTTCTGGAAACAAGCAGCAGCTGAATGAAGGGTTGAACTAGGTTACATCCTGAAGCACTCAGTATGCTCAAAAGTAAGATAAAACTTCTTTACTTGGCTCCTTTTACCATAAACATACATGCAGTGACTATATAATAATTTATATGTATCTATGTTGACTCATTCAAATGCAATTAACTCATAACTAGTCCTGTGCTGGTAACTGTGAAGCATTTTTCCTACTTTGGGGGTGTTTTTGAAGCCTTCCCAGGTACTTTACATGAGGTAACTATTTCAAGTTAGCCCCAGTATATCTGGACTGCAATCTCTACTGAACTACAGAACTGACAACAGGATGATCTGAAAGGCTGGGTAAAGAAGACTCCACTACCTGGAGTGCAAACAGAGGCCATAGGAACACTAACAGTGTGATGCACTCAAGTTAAAAAATACTCCTCAGTTCATTTTGCAGGCAAGCAAGTCACCCTCAGACTGAGAAATGCAGACACCAGTGTCTGAAGAAGCAGAAGCCATCAGCAGAACTGAAGGTACAACAAGGCAATGTCAAGTGGGGAGAGGACATCCTTTCTGAGCACAGGTCTTCCACCAAAGCAAAGTGTAACTGCATTATTTCTGTGTTTTTTTCCCAGCCAGCCATGCCAAGTCCCATAGCTCACAGTGTGACTTTTTTGTCGATTTTTCAAGGCTGTTTAAATATGACCTCACAGCCATTATAAAGTTCAAGAGATCTAAAACCACTAGCAGTAACTGAAGTAACATTTCAATGATGTTTCCACTAATTCAGAAAGAATTCACTTTTGAATTTAGGTGTGTCTACATGAATCTTTTCTAAAGGTGCCACTTGCATTCAATTTTTCTCCCACCACTTTTGTAGCCTGTGTACTGCTTCCATCAGTGCTCAGTTCTGTACTTGCCTGGTGGCACAGTTCCTCCCACTGCCTGTGCAGCAGCTCTATTCGCTCACTGAGGATTGAGATATCATCTGCACTGATATATACAGACAGGGTCTCCTTCAGCAGAGAGAGGTGTGCAAGGTCATCTGTCCAGCCTTCAACAGCATTCTCTAACTCCTTGAAAGAAGAACACAAAAGACAAAGGACCAGTTTGGTAACAAAGAAAAATTTGAGTATGTTGGTGAAACAGACAAGCAGTGTTATCCACTGATTTAAGTCATATCTGAGCAGACCCACCATTTCAAGCTGTTTCAGCCCCATTTCAAAGAAAAAGAAAATGTCAATCCCCAATGTACCAATATTTTCAGAGTTGTGAGGGTGTTAGCTCCCCAGTACAGAATAATACATCAGCCTTGTAACAGGAAGTTGCAAACTACGATACTACTGAACTCTATAAAGTTCAAAGGTATCTGGGAAGTTCAAGTACTGGTTTGGACTGTCTGTACTGAAAATATTTTCAAGCTGTAATCCATTTCTAAAATACAAATAATATATCCGAAAAGCATTGTCTAAAATCCCACATGGTAACTTCACCTCAAATAAAAAGCACTAAACCAGTATTTTAGATACCATGAGTTTAAATTTGAGGTTAGAATTTTTATAAGAAAAACACACCAATATACAGCCCTTCTACAGTACTTTTCAGACCCTGTTCTAGTATCACTTTGGTCAGGTCTATATTTACTCTGTAGGATTTGCATTGTGGTGAGACCACTCTGGTATTATGCTGTCCATATGTTACATGGATAGTTTCTTGCCACACGGATGCCGGACTGGTTTGCATAGCCCATAATATGAAGCCAATTAACAATGGAAGAGGTTACTGCACAAAGGCAGGCAAAGATGGGACAACAATCCATGGAGAAGAAGTGCTTTACCTTGCAGCGAATCTGCTCTGCATGCAACTCGTCATGGTGATCTGGCAATGGCTGGGAAAGCTTTTTTTTGAATGATCTTAGCTTCTCCAGGGAGTCTCCTATGCCCTTTTCAGATTTTTCCCAGTCCTGAAAGCAGAATGTTTATTAGACTTCAGTTCTGATCTGTGTTACACCTCTGTCAGTTGATTTGCCTAAAAATAACATGCCCTAAAATCTCCCTCTAAATAATACTCGAAGTCTCAGTGCTTCAGTCATGTGTAGAACTATGTCAATGGTTTTTGTTTAGGTCTCTGCTAGTAGAAATACACAAAGTCTTCTGTTACTAAAATGCTGTCTAGGTCCAACTCCATCTGTACAAGAAAGTCCATCTCTGACAAAACTAATTTTCCACTTCCTTTCTTGAATGCCTACATTAAACACACCACTGTTCTTTGACAAGAGCTTCATTCATGAGCATCAATCTCGGGGTGGGGGGGAGAAAGAAGTGATGGAGGAAACTGCAAATTCAGGGCAGATTGAAGTACACATCTTTAAATCAGGATTCTAGCAGTTATAACCAGCTTTAGTGTTTCTATACTTCCCAAAATTTTTAATGTGTCCAATGCAATCAAACCATAGCCATTATCATGTGACAGTATGGTTTTACCTGCCTCACCTGCTTGTTAAAGCTTTGTATTAAGACAGAAAGATCTCTAATAAGCCAGTCAGCCCACAAAGAACACCAGTTGTGTGACACCAGAAAATACAAACTTGTATTGAAATTTGCATTGTTTTGAAACTTACTCTTCTGTTTCAAGATACTCTCATTCTACCACTGGCTTTGTATTTCTCTCCTTCCTTTTTTCCCAATCTATGCCAATGTTTCACAATCACCTTAATGACAAATTACCCTGATTAAATAATATGACCTTGTGTGACAACAGTCTATGATGATCTTAACACTGTTCCCCTGCTCCAGCATGAGGTCCCTCCCACAGGAGACAATCCTCCATGAACTTCTCCATGAGTTCTTTCTATGGTCTGCAGTTCTGCACAAACTGCTCCAGAGCCCTTTCATGGATTCATTCCAATCCCTCAGGAACAGAATGCTCTAGCATGGTGTTGGAGGTTGGGGGGATGCCTTGGAATTTTTCTCCATCACTGTTACTAAGCAACAAATAGCTGGGTGATTAGGGCCATCAACTTTTTTGTGAGAGACAAAAGGTGTGCTTGGGCGGGGCAGGTAAGGGAAGAGCCGGCCATTGGAACAGGCACACTCTCTTGGGTTGGACACAGAGAGGAGAGGCTGCTCTTTGCTTTTGGTTGTGACCAGAGGAAATCCAACTGTGCCCTGTTTCTCTTCTCCTGGCTGGGTGAGCTTTGATTCAACCTTTTTCCCACTGGGACGTGCACGTTTCCCCGGGCTGCGTTTTCTCGCAGCAGTTTGCTGGGAGAGTCCGGCTGCCTCTGCC
>VZRZ01004841.1:16756-131506 GCA_013398175.1 Climacteris rufus
CGGGAGTTCAACAGCGCCCCCTGCTGTTTTTTGACCATGATTACACCGCACGGGAAAGTCATCTGCTATTGGTTTCTGGTTCTATTTATGGTTGTTATTATTGTTATTGCTTGTTTATAGATACTAGTAAAGAACTGTTATTCCTTTTCCTATATCTTTGCCTGAAAGCCCTTGATTTCAAAATTAAAATAATTCGGAGGGAGGGGAAATCACATTCTCTGTCCTAAGGGAGGGTTCAACCTCTCTCAGCAGACACCTGTCTTTCAAAACCGAGACACATGAGTCCCATGCAAGGTCACAAGTCCTGCCAGCAAACCTGCTTCAGTGTGGGCTTCCCATGGGGTCACAGCCTCCTTTGGGGATCCACCTGGTCTGAGGTAGTCCTCCATGGGCTGCAAGTCGATCTCTGCTCCCCTACGGACCTCCATGGACTGCAGGTGGATATGTGCTCCACCATGGACCTCCATGTCTCCACCATGGGTTGCAGAGGAATCTCTGCTCTGGTGCCTGGAATACCTCCTCCCCCTCCTTCTTCAATGACCTCAGTGTCTGCTAAATTGCTGCTGTCACTTTACCTCAGTCCTGTCTCTGGACGCAATTGCTCCGGCACAGTAATTTTTTTTTTTTTTCACCTTTGTAACTGTTTTCCCTGAGGTGCTACCCCTGTCACTGTGGCACTCAGCCTTGACCATCAATGGGTCCATTGTGAAGCCAGCTGGCACTGGCTCCATCAGACATAGAGGAACCTTCTGGCAGCTTCTCACAGAAGTCATCCCAGCAGCTTCCCCCTAGAAAAACTTCGCCACGCAAACCCAGTACAAATATGTAGAAATATTAACCAGAATTGTGTAGAATAAAACAATTTTTTGCTCTATTTTGAAAATAGGAGTGGTATGAATAGACTTTATTGGCAGCATTCTAGAAATACCAATTAAAATATATCGACTAACATACAAGCCTATTGTGAAGTATTACCACTCCTAGTTTCAGAGGTGGTGAAGGGAAGTTGTTAGCTCATGTACTGTATATGCAGTTCCTGTATGTGTGCTTGTCCATTGAGAATGCTTTCCCTCACCAGTGTTTTCATAGTGAGGAACCACAAACTTGCTGAAGAAGTACAGAAGAAATTGCACACTTACTTTTAGTAGCAAAGCAAGTTGTTTCTTCTGTTGCTCCAGTTGAGTGCTAGCTATCCTCCAGCGGTCCTGGATTTCAGTAAGCTCTGTCTGCAGGACTGCCTCTGCTCCACTGTCAGCAGAGAGTAGCAGTTGCTTCCCAGCTTCCACAGTGAGGATATAACTCCCTTGCTGCCTTAAGAGAACTTTCTCTTTAAGCTGAAAATAATAAGTTTTCTGTTAGCTTTGCCTTTTTAATTAGCAATTCAGTAATTCATTATCAAGCCCATACTTTAATTGGTTGCATAGTCTTAAGCATGAGCCCAAATGCTTTACCCTAACATTTTCACCTTTACTTCAGCAGACCTTTAGAAAATTTCTCCAAGGAGATAAAGACATGAAAGACTTATTCCTCCCCATTAGTGTCAGCATCTCAATTCCTCTTAAAGAGAAAGAGTTCCTCTAGAGCTTATTATGCTTATAAGCTTTATTATTATATCCATCTTTCAGCTAAAAAGCTTGAAGACAACAAGCTGCTTAATAGATACTGTTAACTTCACATGAAGATGGACATTCAAAGAATCCTTTTTTCTTAGCTAGTATACATTCCTCAAACAGCTCATAACTATTTTTGTCAACACAGTTTCAGTAATGACACTGGCTGAATGCAAAAACAGAAACAAACAGGGCTTGGAGCTCTTTATGAACTCCAACTTTGCTTCCACTGCACTATCGCTTCTGGTGTTACACCAGTTGCAAAGAAGAACTGGCAAAGCAGGTAAGGCTGAATCTAAGATACTTTAAAGAATGTTTTAAATTATGAAGACTGTAAAAAAAGGCAGGGATTTTTTCCTTTTTTCTTCAAACACACTAGACATACCTGCACTTCATCCAGCAGTGCTCTTGCTTGTTGCAAGGGGAGAGGAATGCTGCCCAGCCCAGTCACCGGCTGACAGGACATCTCCAGCAGCCACTTGCGCAGCTTCTCTGCCATCTCCCTGTAGCGCTGCCACTGGTGAATCTGGCTGTCAATGATACCCCGCCTCTGCTGTGCCCGGCGAATTACTCCTTGCCACTGATTACTTAGAAGAGTCAGCTTCAGATTAAATTCATCCCTATTAGAAACAGATAAATAATAAAAAATATATAGTAACCTTCATACTTTGATGTAGTTGTTTAATGAAATAAACTGCAGGGACAAGGAAGATGTCTATCTGTCAATTACAAAACACTAAGAGAAAAGCACTGAAGTCTCATGATAGCTGACTGAGGGTAAGAACTTCACACTTGACTTACTGGTAGAATTAAAGGGATCCAATTATTGAGACCTTAAAAAAACATTTAATGCACAAAAGTCTTCTACCTTCTTTCCAGAAATATACAAAGAAAACCCACAGGTCTTGCTAGTTTGGATTAGTCAAATTCATAGTAAATCACAGAGATTTCACAATTGACCCGCAGATTTACAACTGAGTTCAAAGCAGGCATGAGATACAGAAAGTATTAAGAAAATTCTCACATTTCAATAAACAGTTTTCATCTTATATTAGTACCATGATAACCTTAGCAAAGTTAATGCATATGCATAAGTGTGAAGCCACTGGTGTTCCACTGATTTTCATTCATTTAATCACAAGTGTTTAAAATAAAATCACAGGCAACAATTAATTCCTATTTCATCACATTAAGGCTGCAGGTGTTCTTAAATGGCAGTACAGGAATCCTCCTTGGAGGTACAAACCCCAGGTGGCATAAATCAAGTGTAACTAGATCTGTCACTGCAGGCTCCTTTGGTGAAAGTGACATTTTGAAAATACATCAAAATAGACATATATGCAACATGCTTGATAATCCAAGAGGAATTTCTGCCAGAGAAGCAGCCCCAGAAGATTGCTGTATTCCCAAATTCATTCACATACCACATGGCATTCTAAAGAACACTGTCTTAAAACCTGGCTAATTAATAGCTTAACCATAGCAATAGTAACTTCCACTTCAGAAGAGCATGATCTGAACACTGGCATCTGCTACCTTCTCTGTTTGGAAGTCTCCCACTAGTCTAAGTATTATTTCATATAACAAGCAGCAGCAACAATACAGCAATGTCTACCTGTCATCCACCTGTCCTTGTTCTAGGAGGTGCTGCCCATCAGAGATAATTGAATGCAAAATCTGCTGGCGGCTGAACATCTCTGCCTGGAATAGCTGTTGTACAGGAGACAAGGATGTTAAAATATGATCTTACATTTTAATTCTGTCTGTAAAAATGAATTTTCATGTACTTAATCTCATTTCAGATTAATTCAATGGGAGTTTTGCCATGACCTTAATGGAAACACATTTAAAAATCTCATTTTTAGACTTACTTGTTGCTTCTAGTAATTATTACTAGTTCCTCAAGACCACTATTATAAAGCTAAATGATATCAACAGGAGCTAGGTTTTATGTTTCTGAGTACAAGCGTGTGATTGACATTATAATTTACAACAAAGTCCAGACAGGGTATTTTCTGCTTGGACAGAAAGGGCACCTTTTATTTTTCGACGTCTTTAAGAATTTTATAATCCTTTGCCTTGTTAGATTGAATTTATGCACAGATCATGCGTGATAGTGTTATATAAACTTTAAACAGACTTCTACATTGCCAATAGAACTTTAAAAGAAACAGACAGTCATGTATAGGAGCTAGAAATCAATCTTCCACTTCTCCCAAGTTTTCCAATTTATTTTCCAATATTCCCCAGAGGCGTAATAATTTTCCACAGTAGTTTTAAAACTACCTTATTACTTAAATATTACTTTGGACAAAAAAATCACCTAAGTAGTACTTAAGCAAACATAAGGGTATACACTACTTGAATTTATTTTTATAAACATCTTTTCGTAACTGAACATATCTCTATGTAAGATTCTAAGGAATATTTTTATGTTCATGAAGGTACACCCAGGCACCACTGGACCCACTCCATGTTCAAAAAGTTTACAGAGAGATTCAAAGAAAATGTATACTGGTACGAAGCTTTAGATTTTTTTCTTTAGTTAGTGATGGTGTTTGCAGTTGATAGAAGTTCACCCTTGCAGAACCAAGAGTCACTCTTCTCCAAGTCTAGACCACTCCTGTTACATGGCTTCTAAGAGCTCAAATTGGGATTGTACAAATCCCTGCATCTGCAACTGCCAGAAAAATACCCACTGGCATCTGCACAGTTAAATCCCTCAAGCACTTTGCATGTAGTTTAGGACTTCCAGATGACGCAGTAATATTTCAAAATGAGATTTTGCCACTCAGAATCACTGAGTTAACACGGAAAATGCTACTCAGGTCATAAATTTTCCTATAGAAAGAAATAGTGTCTGATTTCCTTGAGAAATATTTGATACTGTTATTTGAATACCTTGGCACTTACCAGTGACTGAGCCTGAATCCGAGGGAAACTAAATGTTATATTATCTCACAAGCGAAGCCAAAATAGTGTGGCACTGAGAACTCCAAAAAGTTGAGGAGAAGGCAGAAATTTTACTTCCTGTCTATGTCTATCTGTTTTTGTCAAGTTAAGAGACATGAAGCACAGGAAGCAACAGCATCTACCAGCATTGTTGACAGATTGAGACTAAACAGAACACAACTGGTTGCAACTGGTTAAACACCTCCTCTACCAAAAAACCCCACCCCCCGAAGAAAAAAACCAACAAAAATCGCCAAACAAAATAAAACTAAAAACCAGCAAAACCAATTCCTCCAAAAGTGAAAACTTTAATACCTTTTTAGAAGGATAGGTGAAATAAAAGCTTATCAAGCATGAGGAACTTTGCTTAGAGTGGATGTATTCAAGCCCTACACAGAAGTAGAGACATTTCTGTCAACATCCGCTTCCTTTCCATATATAGACTCTTTACATAAGAGGGATACTCCATTACCTGGGACCACTTGTCGCCCAAATTTATTCTCATATGTAGATCACCATGAATCACAGAAATAGGAATTCAAAGGAAGGGGAAAGGAGGGCCAGTGTTGAAATGCACAACACCAGCATGCTGGAAAAAAATTCAGTAATTCAGTTGGCAAGGGACTTCCTTCCCCTTCTCCTGCCAGCACTTTCTCAAATGCTTGTCTCAGTGCATTCCCACTGCCATGGGAGTGCCAAGCACTGTCCCATGTACTGGAGAACTGTGTGAGAGTGATTACAAGATCATCCTGACACACTGATGCAGATATCAGTGTAAGCACAGGATATTTGACAAAGCTATCACCGCCACACTGCTGCCTTTCAAACTGCAGTGGGAAGATATTTTTAAGTAAGGCCACTGAGGTGGCTGGGGTCTAATCTGAGTAAAAACCAGCAAAGTTGTGAGTCACTGGACAGCCAATAATAGAGCTTGAAGCACTTCAACATCCATTCTAAGAGTTCAGGTGGAAACAGAGTATTTTCTCACTATTTTCAAAACGATGTGGAAATGCATCTCAAGTTGAGATTTGACCCTTTCAGTCACAAGGAGTGGAAAGAAAATTCTTTGTGATTATCAGGAAGCACTGCAAAGGACATCGTGTAATGAATATATTTTGATTATAAAAAATGCCAAAAATAAGATAAAAAAGAAAAAAGTTTCTTTTTTGTTTAGGTTAACTGCAGTATTGAGAAAACCAGACATTAATTATCTTAATTCTGAGATAATTTTACAGTTGCAACAAAAAGGGCTTAAATGGAGTGCCCAAGCAACATTCATCTGCTCAGATCAAGGTTTCAGGAGAGAATCAGGCTGACATCTCAAGACAATAAAATGCAAGAAGGTTGTCTTAACTCCCTTTAAAAAATTATAGCTGTGACTAGACACAACTACAGTAGGAAATTATCCACTTACTAATGATTTCTGGACATTCAAATCTCAAAGACCTGAGATGTTTAAACTTACAAAGAGAACTGTACAGTTAATGCTGGCAACAATGAAAGGAAAAGAAACGGATGACATTTGTGAAAGCAAACGCAGTTAAATGCTAAAGCAAATATATGCTAAAAATAGTTGTGAATTACTTTTTGCTATCAGACACTCATTGAAACACTATGCTGTGAGACATAAGGCAAGAGAGGGGGAAGGACATAACTCTTCCTGTAATCTGGCCTGAGTCTACGGGTAGGTCAGCTGAAAAAGTTGTGGGAACTGAAACTACTGTGGCCACATGGGAGCTCTGGTATGAAAATTGACTTCTTTTACTTGATCTTTACCAAGATTCTTGGCAGTAACAATATGGGTGGAGAAAAAATGTGCACCACTTGACTTCACAGAAGAATCATAAACTCTGAATCTAGCACTAGTAAAACCTCTGAATCAGTTTTTCCCTGCAGCAAAGCTGTGCTAGTTCTTGTTTTGTTACAAACAGACAAATGACTCCAGCACACAGCAAAGACCAAATAATTTTTTTCTGAAAGGAAATGTTACTAAAGGGAGGCCCTGTGGGGAATTATATAACTCAGTATTTGACAGCAAACTCTTCTTTCAACAAGCTCTTCAAATGTTATATGCATTGATAATTTAGTAAAAAATAAAGAAAATCAGAATACAGATTTTCTTCAGTTATGACTGAAGACAAAGAGTCAAATGGCATGAGAATTGTTAGGTTTTTAGAGGAGGAGCAATAAAAGCTTTGGTTTCCTTGGTACAAACCAATCTGAAGTAGACTAAATGTAGGGGACAAGCACTCATAGGCATAGTAATGAATTATACACAAATACAGACACTTAAGTCCTCCTCCACACCGGTTATTATTGACATATTTACATGCTTGTGTTTTTAAGTTAAGATATCCTCAGAGAGTACATACAAATGTAATTCAAGGCATGGTATTGTATTATTACAAAAGAAGAATGTGCATTCCTTCTATGTATAAGTAGTATATGTTTTAGCTATGTACAAATATACATGATTACTTGCCTCGTGTGCCCTCTGTTGCTCTAAAAGGCTTTGGTAGTTTCCTGAAATCTCTGCTGCCAACTTCTGCTCAGTCTGAACTAATAAATCCATCCATGTCTCACATTTCTCCAAGAAGGTCTGCTGCTGCAGCAAGAAAGACTGCAGCTTACTGAAAGAAAGATGGATTCAGGTAAGGTCTCCTCCTGTTACGCACAGTGTTCAAGATCTTGCAATAACTTTTCCGGCAGGATTCCAAATCAGATGGTAACATTTTTCCCACTTACCTGCCTTGTTCAATTTATTTAGTCAATACTTTGAAAAGTAGCTGTCCTACTCATTCCAAATCCTGTTAATTTGTGGCAAAACCAGCATCTCAGCTCAGTGGCTTTGCTCTTTACTTATAAGTACACCAAAGAAAAGGAATTTTGGTTAATTAAATATCTGAAACATTTTCTATATTCTGCGAAAGTTATACTGTCTAACTTGTAATCAAAGAAAACTGTAGAACGATCTTTATTTATCCCCACCTGAATCTCTCTGTTGTCTGAGACGAGATCAGAGACCAATGTCTGTTCAGGTTCTGCATCCTTTTGATTTCTTTATCATTCAGAGGAAACTTGTAACCCAGCTCATTAAGACGGTCCAAATCTGGGGCCATGCTGCTGAACTTTAACATCTGATGCTGCAACAAACAATAAAAGTGATAACTGGGAAGTTCAGGAATCACATTACTACTGACTTCAAAATTATGAACTAGCACTCAGTTAAATTTAGAACAGCCTTGGTTGCCACCAAGTGGTAAGCAATCCCTATGCCAGGGAAAAATTGCATTTCCAGTTTTCAGCTTCTGGTCCCAGACCAGGAGAAGGCTTATGTTCATATTTAAATGTGCGCAGAGAAGGATGCTCAAACTGCACTGAAGCGTTTCGCTGAACTGGGGATTTACAGCTCAGAGCTGCAAAAGCAGACTAGTGTTTGAAGCATATATTTATACTGTCAAAGTAAGGGAGCCTTTTTCCTTGTTTCTTAGCTTTAATTCTAGGCTAGTAAATTCCCATTGAAATTATTCAATTTTTTCTTTTTAGGTTTTTTTGCTTTGCTGTACAGAAATATTGAATTCATTATATTAGGAAAATGTCCTGCTTTTTAGCATGTCCACAGTGGAATTCTGTCTATAATTAATCTTGGTAGAAAAATAATGGAAGATTAGAATGACAAAAACAGCCTGGATGGCAAAGTTCAGCAACTTCCTGTAATGGTCTCTGAAAGGAGAGGGAAAAAATAAGCCCATAAAAAGAAAGAGTGCAAGACCTCAAATGGAGATCACACAGTACACAGACTGAATGTTTCTGCAGTTATTCAAAATGTACAAATTAGTTCATCCCTAAGTGAGATACCACTGAGACAGGAATTGCACAAATTCAAACTAAGTTGTGAGAAAACAAGATGAAGGACATCTCCAAAAACTGCTAAAGTTTCCATTTCCACTTTGATCTGATATTAATTTTATTCTGAACAGTATGACTGTCATTTTCATCTTTACTCAGGGGCAATGTAACATGGACAATCACTCCTTTACTGCCATCAAACTTGATGTTCTCAGCCTTACACTTTGCATGAGTGATAGTCCTTTATTACACATGGAATGTATGTATGATATCTGTGCATACCCCGCACTACAAATAACTAGGCCAACAGAAAAAATCCCTGCAAAACAACACTTCATTTATCAGTCACCTTGAGTTGTTCCATTCTACTTTTTATTGCTGTGAGATCAGATGAGTGACTGGGATCCTGTTCTTTCAATATTTCTTCTGCTTCTGTTATCCAGGTCTCAAGGACTTCCAGGTTCTTAGCAAAGGTTTGATAGTCCAGAACTCCAGCCTTGAACAGAAAAGGATCCACAGTTTAAGAACTTCATCTGCATAGCCTCCCTATTAAATTACACTCCTGGTTATTCTCATTATAGATCTGCAAACAGCTGGATAGGCTAGGAGCAATTGTAACTGCTGCTTTGCCTGCAGACTGTGGAATTAGTTGGATTTTCTTTTAGGTTAGAAGAGGATTTTTGATCATAGCAAAAAGGCAACATTTCAACAAAGTGCATAAACATCTCCTCACCTTGAGACAGATAACCTTTTCTAACTTCCTTTTATGAAACTAAGTCCTCTGTCTAATTTATTGCCAGCAGAGAGAACTACACTCATTGTAATTTTAAATTAAAAGCTTCTCTTGTGTTTTGTCTCCTCACAGTACAGTGATGCTCTAAGCACATCCCAGACAAAGCTGGATTTCTTAGGTAAATCCTATTTTCTCTCAAACAGAACCCGCTACCTTTGTGGCTTTTCAGCCAAATAGTTTCATATGGAATACATTCTTACTCCTTTTTTGCTCTTTAGTCCCTCAAGACACAAGCTGATCTACTAATCAGGCTTTGACACAAGTGGTAAGTGTCTGTCTGGTCACTGACATCAATAGGAATCAAAAATCAATTCAACACAATTATTCAGAGTTTCTCACTTTTTTTACTGTTAAA
Source organism: Climacteris rufus (assembly GCA_013398175.1). NCBI lineage: Eukaryota > Metazoa > Chordata > Aves > Passeriformes > Climacteridae > Climacteris > Climacteris rufus. Next base: position 26,316 of record VZRZ01004841.1, read on the forward strand.
GAACTCTCAGGGAAGAACACTTTTCTTCAGGGAAACAGTAGCTGTGGATCCAGCTGTTAGAACTATTGTTGTCTGCAGAAAGCATGGACACCTTGGCATTCCAGATAGATGTTTTCCTGCCTGAGGTTTGCTATCATCTTCACAGAATGCAGACCTTCTGACAAGGTCTCTATGCTGGACTTGAGCATATTTTCTACTCTCACCTTGGGCTTCCAGGAAAGCCTAGGAAATGCTGATGGACAGGTGACAGGAAATAAGAGGTAATTGCCTCTTTTCCCAGGCAGATTTAGCTAATTTATGTGTTTTCAGGTACCACAGGATGATCACATTCAAGGACTGTAAACACCGTATACCTGAAGTACAGCCTGTTGCTTGTGTAGAGCCTGTTCTAGGGTTGACAGATTCTGGTTCAGAGACAGATGATCAGACTGTATGGCTGCTGCTGCTGAAGCCTCCACCTGGCTTTTTAGCTCCTCCCCCAGTTCTTGAAGAACAACCAGTGACTCCCGTGTTGTTTTCAAATCCATGAGTGCATCCTGTGGCAACACATTGAATAAAGACGTGAATAGTTAACCTGACACTCTGGTGATGTCATCATCCCCTTATTTATAGAAAGAATGAAATGACTGAACTCCAGCACTATATAGAAAACTTACATTTACTACTGCATTTCAATATCAAAATTTTGGTTACATTCAGTATGACACAAAATAAAACAGATATGTCAAAGTACCTGTACAGAATGGAAGAGAAAAAGACACTGCTCAGCCACCTTTGAGCAAGACTGAGTTACTGATCCAGCAATAATTGTTGAAAGAAAATTTTGAATTTACTGACATGATGATCCTAAGCAGTGGCAGCCCTCACTGTAAAAGGATTCAAGTCCAGACCTCCCTTTTTTGGGGGGCTATAATTTACCAGGAGGGCTGAAAAAATCACGTCCGTAAGTGGCCTAACACAACGGTTAAAGAATGGGAATTAAGGAAGTAAGAAAATTATTTGAACTGAACAATTTGAATTGCCAGTCCATGCTGCCTGACCATGGCAGCAAATGCTCCAAAAGATGATGAACATATTTATTTTTTAAATATTAACATGATTATTTTTCTCAATGCAACTATTTTTGCTTACATTCAGACAATATTTTATTTTTTTGGTCAACGGCACTTAATATTAACTTAAACGAACCAAAATGTAAGCAGAGAGAGAAGATAAACTATTCTGCTGCCTTGAGACACAGTCTTGAAAAAGGAAGAATCTCAAGGTTTCAGAGTGAATGGTGTCCTTCCATAAAGAAGGATAAAACCATCCCCAAAAACTTTTCATTCAGAAAACATCTTGATTGGTGGGAATATAGGCAAAGGATTTTGTGTTTCTTTTTAATTTAAGGAACTCAAAAGACTAAGTAGAGATATTTTCTTAAGCAAGAATCCCTTCATTAAGCAGGAACTTAAGACTGAATCAAAATGATGTAATTTATCCATTTTCTCCAGAAAACAACAAGCTTCTGAAACAACACCAAAACAACTAATGGAGGGATCAAAAGTTAGAGAAACTCATCAGATTTGGGTAGCAGATGTAAAGTTGTCTCTCCTATGCCTAAGATGCATCAGTAAAATAAAATATGTTAATATGCAAGAATCCATAACACCAACTAGAGAGTTTAGTAATGGAGAGCATCATGAGATTTTTTTTTAGCCTACAGAGCTGAGAAAAACTGCAAAGCTTAGCTGCACATACATTGCAGTCCTGAATCCAAGTAGTAACTTGATCATCAGTGATGTCTTTGCTGGTTGCAGTCTTCAGAAGTTCATTGGTCCGGTCTTCCTGCTGCTGGACAGTGGAAGAGCACTGCTGGTAACAGTCCTTGTACCTCTGCCACAGCTGCAGCAGGGCCCGGCTGGCATGCAGCTGCTCTGCAGTCTCCTGCAGGAGGTTGTTCCACCTGGTGAAGAGACTGCGTGAGTGATCAAAGCCTGAGAGTCCACAAGAACTATAACCATCCCTCTGCCTCTCTGCTGTTGCCCATGGTCTCTTGACTGCTACAAAATTTGGCAATAATCATGATCCAGACATTTGGTGAAAAGCAAAAGCCCTTAGTCTGACTTCGAGACACTGCACTAGGACTGGTCACGATTTATCAGTCAGCTCCCAACCAAGCCAAGAAATACGCTGACAGGCTGTTCTGACCTGTCACAGCATGTCTGATCTGTGCTACATCTTGGATGCTGTTTATTAATGCTTGTGGCCACAGCTGCAGCACACTTTTTGAAGTGACCCTCCTGCTATTTCCACTTAGTACTCTAAGCAACACAGAGCATCCGTGACCAACCATACACTGCCAGTACCAGATTCCTGCAAGGGCCTAAGAGGCCCAGAACAGGTGTAAACAAGAAACCATTTCTTCTGCTGCAATTTCCTCCCAAACTCTGACAGAATACATAAAGTCATAAAGCTCCCTGTAATTCACTTGTAAAATATTCTCAGACTTATTAAAATCTGTATCTTTTTATAATCCAAGTAAATATCCAATCTCTCTTTGAATTCTTGGCTACAAAAATCCCCCATTAATTTTTTTGCTCTAATAGCAAACAGAAACACATACTTTCTCAAATATGCTGGTACTTATCAACAGCCTAATTGCTTCGCTACCAAAGAAAATCACAGTATTTCTCAATTACTACTATATAATGAAAAGTAAAGCTTTTGAAGCAAAAATTCTGTCAGTCATCATTGAAACAGTTAAATTCTACAGTATCTTTTTTGAAATGGGGTGAATAATCCCTCTCTCCACTTCCAGTTTCTACGACAGGATGGAACAGAGATTAAAACAAATTTGGCATGATTCTGTTTTTAAAAAAATCCCCAGTTTTCCAGCAAGCTATTTTTTTTCTGCTGGATCCTTCCTTCCTGTATCTTCTCTGAGTAAACCCTTATACTGGTTCTTGCCTGAATTCAAAACTGGGGAAGCTGTTTGCCAAGGTACTGGTGAAGGGTTTAGACCTCCCTGCCTATCATGTCCTTCCTACAACTAGAAATAGTAACCTAAAATCTGGGGACCCTGAAATGTGCATTGCAAACAAAATTTTCAGACACAAATCTCAAATTTTAAGTGCTGTATTATTTTCCAGCATGGCATTTATCAATCTAGGTTGGCAGTCAAGCGCAAAACTACTGACAGTAATGTTCAAATGCTTTGCTGGAGAAGATAAATGTTTGATTTATTATGAGCAGTAAATGAGAGTTCCACTCCAGTCCTTGGCAAAAGAAATAATCCTGCCCATTCCAACAAGGCCCTCATGCCCCCAGAAACATAAAATAATAAAATATAACAAAAATAGAAATTACAGAAAACTGCATCAGTGGATAAACACAGATTTGCTACTGAAATTAAAACTTAACACAAAGAGATTTTCTACCTCATATTCACTTCTTTCAAGGTGTTGGTAAGTGTTTCAGTCACTGGTGGGTGACATTCTTTCAACAATTCATTGGTCACAGAACCAAATTTCTGTAAGCTATTTTCTTGCTTTTCCAATTCATCTTGCAGGCTCTAAAGCAGAATAATAACAAAACAAAACCATAAGACCATAAGGTACTAAAAGTCAATAATGTAGAAACATTTCAAAATAGTATGTATTAATTGCATTAGATTATGAATGCAAAACTTCATTTCATGTGTGTTTCACATAAATAGGAAGTTGTTTAATATAAAGATTGTTCTTAGATTAATTAACAACATAAAGGAAATCTTATTCTGAAAATAAGGTTCTCACTCTTTCAGTTATCATTCTCGAGTGTGCCTGTCACGGAAGTGTGTTTTGTCCAGCGGATGAAAATGAGGATGATGAGGGGACCTCTTTTATGAGGAAAGGCTGAGGGAGCTGGGCCTGTTCAGCCTCAAGAAGAGACGACTGACAGGGGACCTCATTCTTGTATATAAATATCTAAAGTGGAAGTAACAAGAAAATGGAGCCAGGCTCTTCTGGTGGTGCTAACCTGTAGGACAAGAGGCAATGGGCAGAAACTGATGCACAGGAAATTCCACCCAAGCAAGAGGAAGAACTTCTCTCAGGTGGCACTGGAACAGGCTGTCAAGTCTCCATCACTGGAGATATTCAAGAACCATGAGGACACAATCCTGTGTCATGTGCTCTGGGATGACCCTGCTTGAGCAGGGAGTTTGGACCAGACGAGCCCACTGCTGATCCCTTCCAATGTTATCCACTCTGTGACTGTGAAAATGCTCTTTTTTTCTTTCTAACCTAAATATTTTAATGTATATTATTACAGTTTGAACAGTCCAGCAAATCTCAGCCTGGGTATAGTAAAAATCTTAATCAGCTAAAAAATTGATTTTCTGTACCTATTGTTTTACTGTCTCCTTATCTCTAGCATGTATAGAAGTAAAATCTAGAGGAATGGGTGTAAAGTCCATTATTGGATTATCTTTAAGGCTTGGTTTTAAAAGTGCTGTTCATGCTTAAGAGAATTTGGCTTTCTATACGTCTGGAATTCGAATCACACAAGTATTCAAATTATAATGCAAATTTAAATTCGCTGATAACTACTAACAGAAGAATAGAATAAGAACAACAGAAGTCCTTCAGGCATCTGGAAATGTTTATATAATTATTTTTGGTTTCAAAGATGACCATTTTCTTTAATAAATTTTCTTTAACAAATAAAAGCTTTTTTCTACGTAATAGAACAACAATTTGTTGATTTCAACATGCACCTGTGATCTCAACATGCACCTGTACCTCCAAAGCCTGATGAAGCAACATGAGAAACTTTAGTTTTAAGGGTCATTAGCATGATTTAAAAACTTTTAACAATTTGACGGTGGCTCAAAATTATAATGAACAGCATCAGAAATCTAAAAAGAAAGCAACTATCCCAATTTTATTTTTCTGCAAAATGAAACATGCAATGGCTGGTTTATAATGTGCTCTCCTAATGTCATGTGATTTTAATGTGCCAGTATGCCTGTAATTCCACTTCTTATGAACCAAAATGTACAGCTATCTGCATCCACACAATTTCAGACAAAATGAACTCTTTTCACCTGAAGTTTATCAACTTGGACTTTCACAGCATTCAAAGAACCAGCAAGAAGATACAAACGGGACAAAGAATATTTGGCTTCTGTTAGGTAACTGTTCAGTTCTTCATAAACCACTTTGTAAATGCTCCACTGATCAAGAACAGATTGCAGCAATATCTTCAGTTGGCTAACCTACAAGGAGGGAGGAATAAACACAAAAGTAAATTAAAAGCATTCAAGCTATTTGAGATTTGTTTAAATTATTTTCTTCCTTTGGATTTCACAAGCTTCTTGTCCTACATGCCTAATCTTAAATCTATTGGAGAATGAAGATTTTGTACAACCCTCAACTGAGCTTACACTGGGAACAGTATAGATTTCTGCTTGATTTTATAAAGGTTAGATGGCAGGGACTGAAAAGGTATCAAAATTCATTTTATTTTTGTCCAAAGCAGGATCAAGAGAAATTGCTTAAGACTACACATACCCCTAAGGCAGGGAAATCAGACTATGGAAGCTAGCAAGAGGCTAGCACAAACACACGGCATTCCTCCTGAGAAGGTAGACTGATGTCAATCAGATTTTGGATGTTGAAAAATAATTCCAATCTCTTCCTTATTCTGTGAGACCTGTGGGCTTGAAAAGTTAGTTCCTTACAGATAATTTGGTATCTTTACACTAAATATCAGGAAGCATCTAAAAAGCTTAACTTAAAATTACTAAAAGCATCTTTGAAACAAGAAATATTATACCAATTTTATGTGGAGTGTACACACAAACTCAGGGATTGATAGATGGAGAGATGGAAAGAGGGACATGATTCAGAATCTTGTCCCCTACAATACAGAAGAAATCCACTAGCTGCAACTACTAATTCTCACTCTCCTCCAAGCCTTATTCCTGGAGCTGTAATTTGCCCCTTAATGATTCTTTTACCATGTGATCCAAATTGGCCCAGGATTGGTTGATTTCTTGCAGTGTATTCATAACAGCAGAAGAGACTTCTTCTTTCTTGTTCTGTACCAAAGAAAGACCACTCTGTTCTACATTTTCTACTTCTTTTTCCTTTGTTCTTATTGATTCTTCTAATTCCTGAAAACAGAAAAATAATATATGTGAGTATTTTTGCTTGTTTAATTGGCTAAATAATACCTTGATAAAGAAAAGATGCCCATAAGCTCCTTAGTTTAAAAAAATAGGCAATGTGCTGGCATATTTTGACCTTTTATTCTCAAGGAATTCGTAACTACTCAGCAATTTTATTGAATATTTTATCTTTCCTTTAAAGTGTAGCAGTTTGTTGTTATTTAAATAGAATCATGTCCTCTACATAAAACTTTGGTGTAATCTTCTGCTCTCTTGTAAGAGTGCAAAACTCATTACAAATAGGACAGCAGGGCCCAACTTAATTACACCTAGGCAAACACACATAGGATGGGGAATAAACAAGAGGAATTAGACATGCATGCCTGCAGAGCTATCGTCATTGAGACATGGTGGGATAGCACCCATGACTGAAGGATTGGAATGGAAGTATGCAGACCCTTTAAGGAAGGACAGACACGGAAGATGAGAAGCGGGTGTTTCCCTTTCACGTCAGTGACCAGTTGAAGTGCAGGGAGCTCTGCCTGGGGATGGATGAGGAGCTGACTGAGAATTTATGAATCAGGATTAAACGAAGGGTGGGGACAGGTGACATTCCCTGGGGGTCTACTACAGGCCACTTAACCACGAAGATCAAGTGGATGAGATTCTCATTTAAGAGAGAGGAGCACCCCATACTCACAAACCCTGGTCCTCATGGGGAACTTCAACCACCTCGATATCTGCTGGAGAGACAACATACCAGGGCAAAAGCAATCCAGAATGTTCCTGGAATGCACTGATAACAACTTCCTTCTCCAAGTGGAAGAGGAGCCAATGAGAACAGGTGCTATGCCAGACCTTGGTCTCACCAACAAGGAGGGGCTGGTGGGGAATGTGATGCCCAAGGGCAGCCTGGGCTGCAGTGACCATGAAATAGTGGAGTTCAATATCCTTGGGGTGGCAAGGAGGGTGTACACCAAGCTCAGTATCATGGGTTTTCAGAGAGCAGACAGACTTTGGCCTCTTCAGGAATCTACTTAGTGCAGTAAAAAATGTTGTGTGTCTTAATTTGTCCTAGAACACTGAGAGGGCTTTTTAATGAGCCCAGTGGTGGCTCAAGCCTCTGGAAAAAACAGTAATTTTGTCATGCAAGGAAAAGGACAAAATTACTTCCTGGGGAAAGATGTCAATTTGTCATGACTCCTCAGATGAAGTGAAGTCTTTATTCCTTTGCCAGGTCCCAGCAAAGCCCCTTGCCTGAGGACAGCAAGCCTTTTCCTTTTCTATATGACAAGAAGCAACAAACTGCAGGAATTTTCCTTATGGCCTCCTCAAAGCTACTTGCTGTTGGGAAGGATTAGAGAGCTTGATAGCATTTTGCTCATGCCTCAAAAGCATGAGAATGAAGATAGAAAATGAGGGACAGGAAAACTTGGTACAAAACTGTCAGTCATACAGCACACTCCCATAAGCTCGTTCCTAGCCTGGAAACTACCTGTATAATTTCATAGCATGGTGCAGGGAGATCCAAGAAAGTCCTGCAGTGCTCTGACTGATATGAAAGCTCTGAGGCTTCAGCTAATGCCAACACTGAGTCTGAGCAGAGTGGGGAAGTATTGTTTGTAGGCTTCAGGCCAGCACAGTTCTATGTTCGCCTGTCAGTATAATACAGAAAGCAGACTGTGAGGTGAGAACAACCTTGTGTTACCCCTACATTAACTAGTACACCATGTGATCTCAGGCTATTTTGTAATTTTCTGCAAGCCTCTTCTTACTGAGAGAAATAGATCAACACAGAAAGAAAAGAACATAACAAAACTCTGGTCAACCTGAAAACTCATATCTTTCAAAAAATTTCACTCCCTATGAATCCCAAAACACAACAAGTGAGCCACTGCCATAAGAGTCTTTACATTTAGATTGTTGGGAAAGTATTTGGAGCAAAATTCTGTCCAGTCTTGCAACCACTTGCTGTTAACAGAATTTAACCCTGCACACATACAACACGCGTCTATCTATGTATACATTAGTGAGAGCATTTTTGCTGCACTATTTATCCTCAGCCTTGTTTTCTGTATTATTTCACATTTCTTCAAACATCTTGCCATAACCTTGTTCCAGAATACAGCCAGAGAAATACATCCTTTTTTAACAAGCTGACAACAATGCAAACACTTCTGAGTTACACATAATAAATTTGACTTTATAAAAAGCAGATTTTTGCACTAAAAAGTCATTTAAGCTTGTACACAGTTGCTCCAAAATTCAGAATGTAAGACAGGCAAGTTTCAAACACTAACAGCAAATATTTCTCCTTCTTTTTGAAAAGGCCTGTTTTATTCACCATTTAAAACTCATAACTGAATTGAAGAGGCATTATTGCTTCTAACCTGTGATGGGAAAAATGGTTGACTTCACTTATTAATATGACACTAATCAACAACTAACATTGGTTAAAAATTAAGTAAATTCCAGCTTTTGTACTAGTTGAACCGGATATTTGGGAGTGTCTGACACAGCTATTTCTTAAACGATTTGTTTCTCTGCTGATCAAAGTTGTGCCATTCATAACTAACTTGTATTTGCTAACTTCCCTGACCAAAAGGAACCAAAAAGGTGATAAATCAGATTCAGCTTTGAACTCCAACCAAGCACAGACTGCTGATTATGTCAGGCTATGCTAAATTGCCCTTGCTTCAGTTGTATGGGTTTATTGTGTTGAAACCATAAGGATACCTGAATTGAAACTAAGCACTCCAAGCAGTTTGAAAACTTAGGTCAAGAATTTCAGCAAAAAAATTGGCCTCTATCATATCTGACCTAACCACCTATTTGCCTTTACAGAAACAAAGATGAGTTTGATATAACGGTAAATGTAAATTTTTTTATACATTTCATTTGAATAAATTTCCAGCTGTTCTGTTTGTGAAGAGATGAATGTTAGATCATATTTGTTCCATTAATTAAATTCATGCAGGACAGACAGCCACATGAAGATAAACACACTTCCTTACTCCCTTTTACGGGGATGAGAACATCAAGATTTTGTGCATATGGTTGTCCTGACCTGGTGTGAAATTTAGTATTTGGTATCTGGTAGGACAAAATACTTTTGAACAAAAATTATGTGATGCCTGATACTGTGTAGAGGCCTTGCCTATAAATTCAAAAGTACGTGTTCTGCCTATACACCCATAAGCTGTAGGTTTAGCCTGACAGCTCCAGAAGTAAGCTTCTCACTGTTTAAATATGTGCTATTCTGAGCAAGATGTTCAGAGACAACTGTGATACCCTGTTCACTGCTGTGTAGTCCTTGTATGAATTCTATGTGAAAAACTGGTGGTTTTGAACTTCAGTGCATTATGTATAGGTGGACTTGGTCTCATCTCATCTTTGCTCATCATACTCATGATTCTCTTTCCTTTTCTGGATAGTTATATATTTGGGGAAAAAAAAAAAATGATTCCCAACACATTCTTAATGAAAGCATAAAATCTCCTGGGATTAAAGAATGGAAAAAAGGTGGGGGGTGGGGGAAAAATAATGATAAGGCAGAGAAAAACCCCATAAGATTGGCTAAACAGATATGAAAACATATTCCTTTGACAGTCTTCTAGTTCAAAGCCTGGCATGCTTTGAAATGTCCAGTAAAAATAAGAATGACTTTGGTTGGTTTTAAGCTTTGAGGCTCTTTCTTCCTCTTCTATAGCTTTCACCTTCAGAATGAAATTTCTCCCCCGCTGAAGTAAAGAGGAGTTTAGTCACTGACTTTACCAATAAGATTTCACATGTATTTATCAAGTGTTGTTTCTAACTCTTGGAAAGCGAACATTGTTTTTTATAAGCAGACATTACCTGACAGTCTTTCAAAGCATTCTGCACGGAAGCCTGATCTCCAATTTTCTGCTGCTGTTTCAGCTTCTTCTCTTGGGTTTCAAACCAAGTTTTTAGGCACTGCACATTATTTTCATATTCTGTCCAGGATTCCTGCAGACCTTCCAAGAGCTGGATCTGCAAAGAAAAATTAGTACAGACTTTCTCATTTATCTTTGTTGTTGGTTCAGTTAAAGAAATCAGTGAAGACCAATGCAAAATAGTGCCTTCTTGGAATTCAGTGCTTTCAGAATTTAAAAACAGTGTATGCATTCAAATGCATCTACTATTTTTAATATAGTTAATAATAAAAAACCTGCTACAACTAGAAAAAATAACATAGACATAACATATTAAAATATGACATACTGAAAGAAGCTAACACTTTAGTAGAATATGAAGTGGAATTCTTTCCAGAGATCAAGGACCTCAGGATTTCCCAAGTAAAATTAAGCATGCAAACATACATTTTAAATACCTTGCTTATAACTGAGGTAAAGCAGATGAGGATTTATATTACCTCCTTTGACAATTAACTACTTTTAAGTTACTTAAATTGTTTTAGGTGTTATTCAATGGCAAGTGAAATAGAATTTCTATTCCTAAAAAAAGAAAGAAATTAACAAAGCAGAATTTGAAAACATTAACAGTGCCATGAAAAGCATTCACATTACTTCAGACAAACTTCATTCTAGCGAATAAGCCATCTTAATCAGATGTAATCTTACTTAGAATTGATTGAGCATGTGATGGTCACCCTCAGCCTTGGCCACAGTAATGATGAGACAGTTGTGAATGAAGTAAAAAGAGCAGAGTAAAGATCCTTAGAATAGTAGACTTAGGTTTGTTCAGGTAAGCCTGATCACATGGGGAGGTGTACTGAGTGATAAAGGAACTCAGGGAGGTTGATCTTTGAGGACAATTTCCTCAAGTCACAAAAATGACAAATCCACAGAAAGCAGATTACAAAGAATGGCCTTAGAAACATGGCCTGGCTGTGCAGGGCTACTGTTAGGAAAGCAAAATCTTGTCTGGAACAAACTAGTAAGGGACAGAAGCCCTTCCTGTTACTCTTCACAAGTACATTAGCAACTAATAGGAAACCACAGAATAGTATGAGGTATACAATGTCTTCTTTGCTCTTATCTTACTGACATGATCTCCTCTCATGCTTCCCAGGTCTTCATGCCAATCAACAAATTTTGGCATACAGAGGTCCTAGTCATGGTAGAAGAGGAAAGAATAAGGGGCTACCCAAGTAATCCAGATATAAAAAAGACCACAGAACAAGGCAGAATGTATCCGAGGTTGTCAATGTTTTCCTGAGGCTGCTGTCTATCACCTTTAAAAGGTCATGATGGTTGCAGAAAGTTGCTGGTGGCTGGAAAAAGGCTATACTGCAAATCTTGCCAGACACGATTTCCACATGTGTAAAGAACAAGGAGAAGGAACAAGCCTGGTCTTACCATGGATAAATTGTGTTTGGCCCAACTGATTGCCTCTGCTGTGATGATATGACTGACACTGGGGACAAGTGAAGAGTGGTAGACACTATTTACCTTGGCTTTGGCAAGACTTTTGATATGATATCTCAAAAGGTAGCATAACTGAGGAGATATGGGCTGGATGGGAGGTCTACAAATGCATGACCTGACCAGAGTCATCTGGCCTAAAAGTTCATGGTAAGCATTTCAACATCTACCTAGCAGTCATTTACAAGATGTACCTTCAGGTCAGCCCTGTAGTTGATACTGTTTGATACCTTCATTGATAAAATGAATGGCATGATGGATTGTGCTTTCAGCAGATTCACAGATGGCACTGGTTTGGGAGAAGTCATTGATATGCTGGAGAGCAGGGCTGCCATTCAGAGAAACCTCAGCAAGATGCAGGCATAGGCTCATTAGGTCTCAGGAAATTCAGGAAATCCAAATGTAAAGTCCTGCACACGGGACAGAATAACCCCATGCAACAACACAGACTGTCAGCAGGCTGAAGAGAAGCAAAGGACCTAGGGCCTATGATGAGCAAGAACTTGAACATAATAAATCAGCCGTGTGCATTTGCGCTGATGAAGGCCAACCACATCCTGGGTTAGATTATTGAGAGCTCACCCAGCAGGTCAAGATCAGTGATTCTTTCCTTCTCCCCAACATTTTCAACCCATTTTGAAATCACCAATGCAGGGAGAGATTGACAGAAGCGATGTAGAGCCACTCAGGTTGTTAGGGAGGCTGGAGTACAAGACATACAAGGAGAGGCTGGCTTCATTCAGCCTGGGGAAAAGAAGGCAAAGGAATCATCTCACTGTGCTGTTCACAGTGGGGAGGCATGGGGAGGATGGAGGCAGACTATTCTGGGAGATACATCATAAAATGAGATGATATAACAGTCACAAGCTTCAACATGGGGAATTCTGATTGGGAACAAGATAAAAACTTGTGTCCCCCTAGAGTGATTAAGCATGAACAGGAGTTTGTGGCATCTCTTCTTGGAGATTATAAAAACTCAGACAACCAAGTCCCTGTGCAATCTGATCTAACCATAAAGTTATCCCTGTTTGAGCAGGAAACTGAACTAGATGACCTGCAGAGGCTTCCAACCATTATAATCTTACAGTTCTATGCATTTTGAAAGTTCACTCCAGAGCAGTTAGGTTTTTTTTCTTTACCTTTTCTGTTACCAGGCCTTGCAGGATTTGCCAACGTCTGTTCATTGCTCCGAGCTGTTCTGCAAAATCAGTTTTGTCGCTGCGTTTACTTTCGACATCCTGGCTGCTGATTTGTAGCACTGATTGGTTCACAAAGTCAACAGTCAACTGCTTGCAATTTAAATCTATCTTGAAACCCTAGAAGACAATAAGGGAATAAAAAACCCACCAGGTAAGTACCATAATTTCTCATCTTCCTGCGAAACAGAGGAAAAATGTTCACAAATTACAACTTTATTACAATTTAACTAAAACTTTTTTTCAGCAATGGACTAGGAATTAGAAACAAAGTGCCTCCCACTGTAAGCAATGAGCAGATTCAGGACCACTTGATGAAGCTGAATAGGTAAAAGTATATGGGATCTGATGAAATGCATCCCAGGGTCCTGAGGGAGCTGACTAATGTTGTTGCCAAGCCACTTTTCATCATATATGAAAAGTCATGGTAGTCAGGCAATCCCCAGCGACTAGAAAAGAGGAAACATCTCTCCTATCTTCACAAAGGGAAGAAAGGAAAATCTTGGGAACTACAGACTGGTTAGCCTCACTTCTGTGTCTGGGAAGATCATGGAAGAAATCCTCATGGAAGCAATATTAAGGAGGTGATCCAAGACTCCCAGAAGAGCTTTACTAAGGGCAGATTGTGGCTGACCAATCTGGTGGCCTTCTCTGGAGTGACTACACCAGCCAACAAGAGAAGACTGACTGATGTCATCTATCTTGAGTTCTGCAAGGCTTTTGACACAGTCCTACATGACATCCTTATTGCCAAATTGGAGAGACATGGGTTTGAAGGGTGGACAATTCAGTGGAAAAGGATTTAGCTGGACAGACACAGCCAGAGAGTTATGGTCAACGGCTCCACATCCAGGTGGAGACACGTGACAAAGTGGTCTGTTTTGGGACTGGTGCCCTTTAGTATGTTTATCAATGACACAGACAGTGAGACCAAATGCACCCTCAGCAAATTTGCAGATGACACAAAGCTGAGTAGTGCAGCTGACACAAGAGAAGAATGGGATGCCATCCAGGTGGACCTGGACAAACTTGAGAAGCGGGCCCACGAGAACCTCATGAAGTGAGGTGCAAGTGCAACGTGCAGACAAGGTTTTGGGGGTTCTCATGGATGAAAAGCTGGACATGAGCCAACAATGTGCACTGGCAGCCCAGAAAGCCAACTGCATCCTGGGCTGCCTCAAAAGGGGAGTGGTCAGCAGTTAGAAGGAGGTAATTCTGCCCCTCTGCTCTTCTCTTGCAAGACCCTGCCTGGAGTGCTGCATCCACTCTGACTGATCTAATGAGGTTTAATAATGTGCATATTGCTTTGGATTTTCCTGGAAATTAAGGTAATCATATTAAAAATTATATTCCTGCCATAAGCAAACACCAGAGTAAAAGTAATTTTGATTTCTTCCACAGTATCAAATATTGCCCAAGTCTAACTTGTGTACAATTCCAACCACTGCACAAAGTTGTTTTTTCCCCCCCCCCGCAAAATCACTTGTATTTTACATATGTATACATATTTAATGGGAATACTGGTGGGAAGGAAAGGAAAATCAAAAGGAAAATCAATAACATTGCCACTCAATACCTTGTACTTCTGGACATAATCCTGAATTGCTTTCTGTCCTACTACATTTTTTATATTTTCTTCATCCTGCTGAATGACATTTTCCATCAGGGAAATCCAGCTCATAACTTCAGTGATAGCATGCCGAGAAGGAACTTTGTCCATCTGGAGCTGTTGAGATAACAGAACTCATGTTGTGAAAAAAACAGGTAAGAATTCCTTGCTTTGCATTAACAGAGTACATTTCCGTTACCTGCTTTTATGTTATTCTACATCCCTAATATACCACTGACATTACAAAAAGAAAAAGAAGTAAAAAAATATAAATGTTTTATTAGGAGGTATACTGTATAACTGCTCACCTCCTAATAAAATATTGTATTAAAGGTTTCTTAGTTCCATTCTTCATTGTATAAAGAAACAGGACAAACTCAGAGATTCCATTTCTGAATACTCATTCCATAATTCTGTAGCAGGGATTATGTAGATGATCAACTCTAAACTATATTTTTCTTGTTTTTGAAAATGGCTAATTAATAGGCTAATTATGGAAAATATTTTCATACTGCTCTTCCTGTGTGGTGATTTCTAAATGGGCTAATTTTGATTAATGCCTTTTTTTTTTTCCTTCACTAAAAGACACACTTTCAGTATTTGATAGAGTACTGCTTGCCTGCATTTAGTTACTCAGAAATGTGTCCTATGACTTCTTTAGGTAGACATATACTTTGTATTACAAGACAATTCAGAGAACTACTGAACAGCATTGCTTTGTTTACTGTAACAGACTCAGTTAACATTTGTGACCCTTCCTCTGTCCCACTAAATCACAATGCTATTACTAAGTCTGAGAGCATTCCAAGTTATAAACTGAAGCAACAGTTTACACTGATAACCTCCTAGCAAGTTAACCTTCTAAGCCAAGTTTTCAACCAGTAAAATCCTCTAACTTCAGCATTACAGCACGAAAACCCCAAGACTACACAAGCAAAAGCTTTCTGTGCCTACACATACTAGCAGAAATCATGAACAGTATTTTTAGATCTATTTTGCCTTTCACAGACTTGAACCTAGTCTATTCAATTTGAGGAAAACCACCTTCCAAACCTGACAGGGCACAAGGATGTGAATTTCCCTTTTCCAGAAAGCATACCCACACATCAAAATAATTCTCATCTGTTCTTTGGTTAAAATTTAACAAATGTAACTGTGAAATTCAGAAATTAACACTGATAGGTATTAGGCAGGATTTGAAACTAAGTGTAAGTTTTTCCACAATAAAACTGGAATAACTTTTTTCCTATTTTTCGTCACATGGATAAATCTAGAAAGGAAGGAACCAGGCAGCGCCAACTGTACAGTCTGAGTCTTCTGGAATATTAAAAGCCATTGTTGGCTTTCTTACCTGGTGCAACTTCTCTTGCACTGCTGGGATTTGTGTGAGCAGCTCTGTCCACTGGGTTTCAATGTGGGACAATCCCGCACGCAAGGTTGCTGTATCTACTTTCTTAAGCCTGAGGAGCTGGTTCCCAGTACTCAGGACAGAAGATTTCTGTGATGATTTAGCATCCACCTCTTTAGAAAATTCCTGTCAAGAGAACAATTTTTTTGTGGAAATAATCAAGTACTTTTTAATTTTACTTAAAGCTTTTACATCAGAAAGCTAAGATTATCCTCCTTTGCCTTAAAATATGTATTTTCTATTAGTGTTCATCAGCTATACTTCAGACTAAGTGAGAACAATAGTTGTTTTCAGTCACAAAACCATGTTCTGTATTCAGAATCATCAAGATTTACAATCACTGCATATCACAAAGAAGTGCTTAATGTGCATACACACCAGCATTTCGAAGGACAGCTTACCTACATACTCATCAATGACGACAAAAAGAATAACCATCTGATTAATCAATTGTTTACTTGTAATTGGAGAGAAATAGGGGTCCCAGGTTTATGAACAACTTACCAAAAAGGAGTTCAGGTGGTCTCGGACTGTTTCTAGTTCCTGAGGAACTGTCAAAGACTGCTGGCTCCAAAACTCAAGTCGCTCCTTTGCAGATTGTAACCACTGTGTCAATTCATTTGATTCACTCTGATACCTGTGAAGACGTTTAAAGAAGACTAAAACAGTCATTGCCACTTCTTGCCTCCACCTGAGCAGTCTCTCCTCCATATGTTAGAGGAAGATACTGAATGCTAGATTTCAAATAAAAATGTTTTCTTTCCTTTAACAAATTGCAGAAAAACATACTTTAATTTTACAGGCAGGCATGGTATCAGGAAGGTCTTATTTTAGCCATTACACTCACAATTTCTAGCTATGCCTTTATTTTGTCTCTTAGAAAAAACTAAGTTTAATGAAGGACTAGTAACTAGGTTAAAAATCTCTTTGGACAAGCTGCAATCCCACCCAACACACATAAACAGAATTTTGATTTCCATTAGAAGGCTCAGTCTTCCTAAAGCTTTAGCACAAAATATCTCTGAGCAGAAACTTTTTTTTTTCCCAGAAACCACCTCCGTATCAGTTCACTTCACATGCCAAGCAAATAATGAGATAACAGAAAAAGAGTGTCCACACATAAGCCAGGGATCCATGAACAATTGACATAGCTTGTACACCAACTAGATAATTAATTTCAAAAGTAGCGTATGAACATTAGCAGAGGTACCAAAAGCTCCCTTCCATATATGCAATGATACAAACCCACAAGAGCCCAGAAGTTGCAATGCATCTACTAAAATGTGCTGAGGCTACTCATGTTACCCAGTGCAGCATACTTTTCTTATCAACCTGGATGTACAAATTCTAAATTAATCATCTAAATAAGGATTTTCTGACTTCCTGGCACCAGTTCTTGTCTGCTACATGTTGTATTACAAACGAGAGAATACAACAGCACTTCTATTGAACAGAAGAGTAGTCAAACTATGACATACATCTCAAAGAGCTTCCTTTTAAATGTTGAATATAATAGTTCTGGGTTCAGAGGGGCTTTGACCTGAACAGCACAGGTGAAGAACTTTATATTGCCCATTACATCGGCATTACCTTGTCCAGTGCTTCAGTATTGTCTCCAGCCTGTGAAGCTCCTTGGTAACTTTGCTGGTGTTACTTAACCAGTGTTCTCCTAGTTGGTTCAGCTGACTTTCAAGCTCTGAGCAGCTCACAGAAAAAAGGAGTCTTTTCCCATCATCTAGCACTTGGTATAATTTAGGTTGGTATTCAGTCAGGTTAGATCGCAGATGCTGCAATGACAGAGGAGATGGTTAGATAGCTCTGCAGGTCTCTGATAGCACACTTTCTCAACATTCAGTTTCATTTTATTGCATTTTGTAGCATATCCAATGTCACCACAGCACACCACATTTTTTATCTCTGCTCCAGTTTAAGAACTCCCTGAGAACCATCATGCAGATAATCTGCTCAAAATCTGAACGTGCTGGCCCAAAACCAATCACTTCAATATGTCTATTGGTACCTCCTTATGATGAACTCCTCCTTCATGTAGATATTTTATACTTGAAAAGAATCTTTGTGGGCAAGACCACGTCTGACAGAAATTGATTAAAGTATCAGATCTTAGTTTATCATCTACTGAAAACCCATCATCTGCTGCAATGAAAGTTAAAAATGCCCAATATCAAATCATTAACAGTAGTCACTCTTCAGCCCTTTCAATGCCTATCTTCAGCTCTCTGGATATCTCACTCTTACTGACCTAACCTCCTGCTCTTTGTGGCTACAAACAGAAGATCACCCCATCCATCCAAATCCCCAAACACAGAGGCCAATTTTTTTTTTTTGCACAAGAAAGCTAAAAAGGTAATGAAAAAGTTAATACTATTATCCAGAATCACACCTGGGACCAAGACAGACTTAATTTAAATGGTGACTTGTGGAGAATTTGTATATGTGGGCAAATATACCTGCCAAATTCTAATATCATTACACAAATAGTATGGATTTTAAAAACTGTACATTTGACTAAGTTTGAGTGTAAAATGTACATGCATGCCCATTTTTCAGTTCTACTGAAAGTAATCTGAAGATAAAAGGTATAAAACTACCAGTCATATTCAGTACATATTGAGTACATTTCTGTCACTCTTATTTCCTCTTTCACAAAAATGGAGCTCTAATAGATTAAAAAAAATTATACGCATGTGTCTGTGTACTTACACATAACATATTTACAATAAATTCTGAGAGAGCAGCATAAAAAATTTCTAAGATAGTAATAAATTTATTATGATGGATTTTTAGTCTAAATGTGGCCAATTAATAAAATTTATGCCATAACAGAATACAAGAATCTGGATTTGAACAACCTAACTTACGTAACTGACAAGAAAAAAGAAGAAAAATAATTTAGGGTCAGGAGCAACACAAACGATGCCTAGCATTAAACAAAATCAAAACAACTCCCCTAAACAACAGATTGCTTAAGTTGTCCTCATACCATTGGAAAAGCAGAAAGTTGTCTGGTAAAAGAACAAAATACAATAACAAATTCAGAGTAAACACAAAATCAATTTTCAATACCAATTTGACAAGATAATTTTCTGTAAAACGAAACAAGAGAACAAAAAATCCCCAACTAAAGTGTCTAGTACAAGGAGACGAAGACAAAACACTAGACCAAAACAACAGGATGTGGTAGAAAATCTATATGTAAACTACTTGTTGCATTTGGGGAGGAAGGCAACTTCGGGAACCACAGGCTTTTCAGCCTCATCTTGCTCTCTGGAAAGATCATCCAGCATATCCTCCTGGATTCAATTTTCAATGACAAAAAGGACCAAGAGGTAATCAGGAACATTCACCCTGACTAACCTGACAGCCTTTTATCACAAAATTACTGTATCTGTGGATCAGACTGACTTCAGCATGGCCTTTTACACCATCTCCCACTGGGCCCTCCTCTAGCAGCAGAGAGAGCTCGGGCTGGCTAAATGGACTCTTTTCTGGGTTGAAAATGAGCTGCATTATCAGTCTAAACACTAGGGATCAAAGGCTTGATGACTGGCTGGCAGATTGCAATGGGCAGAGTACTCCAAGAGATTGTTGGTATTTTATCCCAGACATCTTCAAAATATGAATGGCATGGATCATGGCAGACAGCATTCCCGCTGTGAATTTGTGGATGACACTAACGGAGGGAGAGTAGTTAGGACAAAAATTGGCAGACTTAGTCCAGAGGCACTTTACTAAACTTGATGTTGGAGACAGCAAAGAACTTAGAAGGCTCAAGAACTGCAACTTCTGCCCCTTGGGCAGACTAACCATGTTTCTCAGTACAGGTTAGGAAGCAAATAGCTAGTGTATTTAACCTGGCATCTTATAAGGCAAGCCACGGCACTGGTCTATATTAGGACGGTGAGCAACCAAATCAAGTTGTTTTATTATCCTCATCTACATGGTGCTGATAAGACCACATCTAGTACACCTGATTGTGCTCTGATCCTGTCTCTTACCAAGCTGAGAAAGCAACAAGTAGTCAGGGGTCTGGTGTAGCACTATTAAGTTATTTAGGGACCTAGAGCACATGTCCTTTACAAAGAGGCTCAAGGAAGTGAGCTGGCTTTAGCTTGACAAACAGGAGGCCTACAGCTATTTGGAGGAGAATTAAAAAGATGATAGAGGTAAATGCTCCTCAGTAGTGCCACACAATATAAAAACAATAATGGTGACAAACTGCAAGTTGAAGGTATAGATTGAGCATTATAGAAAACTTTTTTAGTAAGTGGTTGTGCAGGACTGAAATTGGTCCCCTGGTCAGCTGTGGGATCTCCATCTTTTGATGTTTCCAAACTTGTTGCTGATCCAGCCCATGACAATGGTAGTGTTTCAAGTGGGAGGCTGGACTAGATAAACATCAGAGATCCCTTTCATTCAACTTTTCTCCAGAGAACATCTACAAGGCACAAACCTGAAAAAGTGTAATCCGGTCTGTAAGCCTATCCTCTGTCTCTTCCACCAAACCAACAGCGGGGATGTTTCCTTCAACAGACTCCAGCTGTCTGATAAGTTCCTGGTAATCTTCATCCAGATGCATCCAGGTCTACAAGCACAAATTATCCATGTATATGGTGAATCAGGGTATCTATAAACTCTATTACTTGCTTTTTTGATCTGAAATCCTACATCCTGTATGGTTGTGAAAGTACAGAACTAACAGTACAAATGTCCAGTGAACCTGTAGAAAGACACCATCTCTCTGCCAAGTCCAACTTTTGTTTAGAACACATGGATAAAGCTGTCATGCTCTCCTTATCAGCTAAAGCTAAGCAACTCTTTAAATTCACGGGAACAAAACTTGTATCACCTGAAGGTCACAAGAGTTAAACAGAAAAGATTGAATTTGTGTGCATGACAAAAGGAACTGATGTCCATCAATTCTGTCCAAGCATAGGAAATCAACATTACAGGATATGCTGGTGGTGGATCACAATGAAAGTGCAGAAAAGACCACAGAAATTCTCACCTCTAGAATGTATTCTAGCTCCACGCCTCGTTTATGAGCTAGCTTTAACACAGCTGAAGCTTGTGTCATTATCTCTGAATGTGACTGAGATTCCTTCAAGAGGGCAAAGCTACTCATCTTCCTAAAAAGTGTTTCTGTCAGGATCATGTGAGACTCCAACCCTTGAAAGTATTCCTGAAAAATTTGGATGTGAGGGAGAGGGTAGAGGGAGAATAGAATAGTTAGTGAAACTGTTACTCAATGTATTACCACTATAACAACATTTTAAGATATAAACAGTACAATTTAGTATCTATAAACATAGAATTAGGTAAACTTTTAACTTCATAACGTTTCACAAAATCCAACACACAATTTAAAGAGGAAAATGGTCTTTTCAAAGAAAGAAGTCAGTCATTCTTTCCACACAAATTCCATCCTGACTCTCATACCATAAACAAAAATATCTTAAATCAGATAAATACACCTCCAAAAATTCTGCCTAATGAAAACATGTTGCAGTGGTCCAGCCCACCTTTGGGCTGAGTGACATCAAGCCCGTGGATTTCCCCACCCAGGACTCCGACCCTGAGGGCAAATCCGAGGGCGAGACCCAAGACTAGGGTTGCCTCCCACTGGGTGTCACTCCCGCAGCATCTCCTCCCTCTTTTCCAGAAGCTTCTTTGTTCCCCTAACCCCACTGGTTTAAATCCCTATCTATATTCATGTACTTCGCTGCTTACGTATTAAGCTCTAGAAAGTTCTGTTAACTTCTGTTGCCATTGGTTGTTTCAAATATGTTCCTCCCCCAAAATGCTGTGATTTGTTCCCTGTCACCCCATGTCATTTCCCCATTGGTTTGTCCCTTTGTTCCGCCCCTTCAGCTCCCCCGTTTAAAAGGGGCTGTAACTGTTCCCGATCGCCTTTTCTCCCTTGCCTCTCCTTCTGACCAGACTTTCTGCCCCCCCCGGGGGTTGAATAAAGTTGGGACTGCAGGCAAAGAGAAGGCCCTCTCTCTTCCTTCGCTCTTGCCTTTGTTGCCTAGTAACACCTTCACTGCTGCCAGCTTTCCTTTGAGCCTCCTGCAGACAGCATTGCAGCTGCTGACAGGATTTTGGTTTGCTCGCTGCTGGGACACCAATCCTTGTCGTCTGCCCAGGCACCAGGAGGCCAGCGGTCAGCGCAACAAAAACGTGGAAAATCCCTGTTATATTTGTGAGAGCTATCACTGAATGTAAATTTCTGTTGAAAATAAATGGAGTGGTGGACGAAATTCCTACGTACCACAACAGGACAATACTAGGAACTTGTTATTAGAACAAGGAAGAAAATGCATTCTACCTGGGCTCACCTTCAACAAAGCATTTGAAACTCAGTCTGTCAAGACAGTTCATTGACTCCAATTTAAAATACAGTCTGGCCCACCATTCTGAAAAACTCCTGAATCTTTAGGAACAGAAGGTTAGCAGTTTTGACTCTAGTATGGGAATAATGTTGATGACACACTGATGTTTTGGTTGTTGCTGAGTAGTGTTTACCCCAAATTAAGAACGTTTCAGTTTCCCTTTCTCTGTCAGTGAGCAGGTGCATGAGAAGCCAGGAGGTAGAACGCTCAGGATAGCTGACCTGAACTGGACAAAGGGATATTCCATACCAGAGAGCATCATGTTAGTATGTAAACTGGAGGGAACTGTCTAGCAGCTGATGACTTCTTCTTGGAAACAGGCTGGGTATTGCTCAGGGGGTGGTGAACAACGGTATTGTACATCACTTATTTTTTTCTCTTGTGTATTTCTCTCTCCTTTCCATTGCAATTGTATTTACTATTTCGATTAGTAGTAGTAGTAGTAGTAGTGCTATTAGTAATACTCATATCTCATGCCATAACGTTTACCTTTTCTTTCCGATTCTCCTCCCCAAAGAAGGAAGGGGTAAGTGAGGAAGCAGCTGTGTGGTAGTTAGTTTCCCACTGGGGTTAAACCATGATCACAAGATTTCAGTCATGATTAGTCCTGAAATATGTCCCAGTTTCTTACCTTATGTTTTTCAAGCAGTGATTGAACCTCCGCTTTAGAAGAAACAATCATTTTCTGGTCACCAGCCATTTTTTCTTGGCCTGTTTCTACCAGGTCAGCCAGGTCCTGCAAAGCCCGCTCATACTGCCTCTTCAGAGCCATATTCTGGTTCAGATCACTCCTCCTGGATCCAATGATCATCAGCAGCTCATCATACTTATCCTAGGGGGAAAAGGGCAGCAATGGTGATTCTTATTTCACACCTTACATGTCTGCCTAGAAGCAATCTTACTGTCCTTGTACTCTCTGTGTATACTAGCAGAGTAACATTTATTTCCAATTCAAAAAGAGTTTGCAGATATACTGACTACATTGATAAATTAACAAATCACTATTTAATGACAGAAAAAACAAGCAAGACCTGCAACTTTTCAAGTGCATGCATTCCTGAGAAAAATTAGCAGAATCCCAAAGACTTAATATATGTAGCAAAGGAGTAGGATGAGTGGGCTTAACGCATCAAGAAACAGTGACTACTGTGCACTGCAGATGCTGTTTACATTTTACTTTTTATAAGGCAGAGGTTTGGATGGACTGGACATGGATACAGACTATAAGCATGTCAAAGTCAGGTTAGTTTTCTTCTCCTGCTGCAGTATCTCACTACCAGCAAGACATATAAAAACCATACCAAGCCCATACTTTTGATCTATACAATTCCAACAACCAAAATATTTCTACGATCATCCAGTGCTACAACAAAATTCCCACCCTCAGACTGCAGCTGGCTCTCCTAGCTTTGTAACACAAAATTGTGAGAAGCAAAACTGTAAGAAAAAGCAAAAGGAAGGCTTTTCTAAAAACTGAAATGAAGGGGAGGGGACACATAATAACATAAAATCTGAGAGCAAAAAAAACCAAACACCCAAACCCCAAAACAAAACAGCAGGAGGCACTAAGACCAAAAGGATAAAGAACTGGGCAAAAGACACATTTGTTCAAATTCTTTGTCATTCATTTTTAATTGATATCACTGTCTTGTTGGCTTAATAAGTTTATGGTCCAGTTTCAGCTGTTTTATTTGCTTCCAATTTATTATAATGCCATTGTAAATGGTAAAATTCCATAAATCTTCTCCTTGATATTTCCTCAAGCATTACCCTGCATCAGCACCAAACTCCCCACAAAGGAGTTTCAACAGATTTACGGAAGTTGTGGATCAACTGCTCTACATGAGAGATGTTCTAGTAAAAGACAACATTTCCGGTTTCAGGTCTCCCTTCACTCTCTTATCATCCTTTATCCCCTTCCTTTTTTTAAAATGACAGATGTGATAGAGTGCTAAACCACAAATCATGAGACACTGGTGAGACAGGGATGAACCTTCAGCAGACATTTATGTTTACATGCTTAACTTCCTCTGTTTGAAAAAGGAGTCAACAAGAGCTGTCGGAAAGCATGGTTTTGTACATTTTTACAAGTAATACTGCTAATAACAAGGGATGTTGGAAAATCTGAGGAGGCAAATATAGAAAAACTAGGTGAATCAGAGAGAACATAATCTTTTATACACACTGAAATGTTTTTAATTCCTTCTCCTAAACTGCCTTATGTACAATAAAAGGAATCATTCCTTGGTATCACCAGACAGGTCTAGGATGGAACTGATGAACCATACCTGGATCTTAGACAACTCTTGTACAGACGGTTGGTCAATTTGTAGCTTTTCTATACGCTTCTTTAATTCATTGATTCCAGCATCTAGTTCCTTCAAACCTTCTTCTGCCTGCAGTATGACCTGTATTTGAAAATTACATTGCTTACTTTTAAGTTTTAATAACAGAATCGTAGGTAATATGATCTTATTCTTTTCTGTTTCCAGTACTAATCAATGTGCAGTCCATCAATGTGCTGAAATTTTAGAAGATGATATAAAGGTAACATATTAATTCAAAGTTGGGAGAGCCCACTTTTTTCTTAAATAGGCAGATCATTATTTTATATATATATATAACAAGCTGTTTTAGCATCATAGAAAATACTATGTTTAGTATTTTTTATATGAAACATCACTGTCAAGTTCTATGCTTTTAGTTATATAGTACAGACACAAAAGACCTTTTCTTTGATCTAACAACTTCTTTTAGAACATTCTTTTTATTAGCACTTATTCCTTTCATATCTGAGCACCAAGCAAACAACCATCACAGCAGAACCCAGGTGTGATAGCAAAGAGCTGTGCATGGTTCCCTTTCATGACAAAAATCACTGTCAAGGAAACAAGACCTGTACCTTCCCTTTCGCATTTGGAAAACTTCAACTTAAGAACATGGGTTGGTATTTACAAGTGTATGCAGGTGATGAGTTTATTCCATGAAAGCTACAAACTTTCCTAGGTCTCTGCTGAAGTATGCAGCAGAACACATACTTCATATACATATGAACACATGCAGACTATAAGAAAGTTAAAAGCATGAGGTAGGTTCCGGTACTGAAAGTCCTTTGTTGAGGCCCTTTCTTGGAAGCTGCCTATCCAAATATTCTAAAGCTCTGCATGTGAAGTAGAACTCCTGCCTCCAGCTAACACGGAGTATGCACAACACAGTCACTGAACTTCCACTTCATGCAACCAAATCACCTGGCTGATTAAGGGCCTTATTTCTACTTTCCCAAACACATACTGAACAAACAGCAGTGCTTTAAAATCTGAACATTTTATCAGCCCAAGTAGATTTTTGGAAACAAGTAATTCCACTTGCTTTTGTTACCACATTGTTTTCCTAGTTGGTAGCTAAATTAATCATACAGGAAAAAAAATGCCAATGTTTGGCATCACAGAAGATAGAAAAGAAAGACACGACGTGACTTCTCTTTTTCCTACAGGAGACATAAACTCCTTAAAAATTTGAATGTCAGGTATATGAAGTCCAGTATTTCTGTTTAGCTGAAGGGTAAGTTTATTCCATTCATTCACCTGCTGGCACCAGGCATCAGTAACAAATATGCTAACCCTTAGCATACTTCATTCATTTTTCTCACTGGCAAAAGAGAAATAAGAAAACAGGATATACTGTCTGATATAAAAAATTAATTATTCATCAGGCCATTCTTGATAAAGAAAAGCTAATCAGTGACTTAAATTAATATGAGTAACATTCAAGAAATTACCATATACCAGTGAGCAAGGAAGTATCTTTGGTTTTCAATGAAGTTTAATAGTCAAACAATTTAGCAAAACTTTGGACTTTTTTGTTTATTGAAGTTTTCTTTTTTTTTTTTCAAATACTGCCAAGTATAAGCATAACTAGGTACTAGGGGAGACAAAAAAGACAATTTTGGTAGTGGTTCTTTTGTTGTTGTTGCGCCTTTTTGTTTTATTTATTTATAAATATGTGAGTACATTCTTGGACATACTCATTTTCCTATACTTCATATGTGTTCTGCCCTTAAAACCAACTGCTCTCTAGAACCCATTTACACTTTGGATAGAACCTTTACCTCTTCTGCTCTCCCCCAGTGACAGATATGTGGTAATACCTGCATTTGCTCTGTTTCTGGTCTGTCAGCTGCCTCTGCCAGTTTCTGTAGAACTAAGTATTTGCTATCAGCCACCGATGTAAACATGAGCTTCAGATCATTCTGCAGGAGACAACAGCAACAAATCATATCCAACTGCAGCATAAAACGACTGAAAATATTCCATGTTTCAAAAAGTTTGAAGCATTAGAACATTACACAGTCAGCACTACAGCATAAAACCTATTCAAAATTGGAAGCACCATAAATAGCAATTAAAAAAACATTTAACATTGCTGAAAATCCATAACTGGATATATATGAGCTAAGAGCCAAACCAACTACTATTCAAAACATATCCTGTGAACACACTTCTATTTTTGCCTTCCAATTAGATAATTAATTTCCAAGGGTCATTAGCTTCTTTTAACAAATACGTTATTCTTGTGCAGTTTATTCAACCATGTATGCTTATAAATAAGCTAGGTTTTACTTTTTAAGGCAAGCTTTTTTAATTACAAACTTGAGCAACTATAACACATAAGTAAAGAAGGTTTCTACACACTACAGGGCTAACTACATGCTACAACTTTTAGAATACTTTATCAGATCAGACACATAAATACTACTTAACAATTTTGTCAAGATACAATCAATTATCTTCTTGCATTCATCTCAACAGAAAATTATCAGCACACTTTTCTGAGACTTTCAGCAATGTAAGAGGTGCATTACTGATGTTTTATTTATTTTTACATGCAGTAATTTTAAATACTAAATACTGCTAAGAATAATGCAAAGGATTCTACTCAAATTTGTTTTTATCAGCAAAGGAAGGTCTTTCATTGAAAAACGTGGAGTGCAGAGGAAATTTTATGGAGTTTGGAAGGAAATTCAGTAGTGACAATCTATGAAAAGACGACCCTAATCTAAAGACACAAGGAATCTATTTCCCTTCTTTCTTTTTTTTCATTTTTTTTTTAATTTATGGGTTTCTTTAATTAAAAATAAACCATTCTGGAGGGCTTTATATAGCAATGAAAATGATAATGATAACAACAAGGATAATGATAATGATAATAGGACATAAGGTAGAGAACAAGTAAGATCTGAAAGTGTTTCTGACCTCTGAGAAGTTTTCTAAAAGCACACATTTCTCCACTTACCATCATTTTTTCATATTTGCACAATACAGATTTCCTTTTGTGCAACACCAGCAGGGTGAGACAGCATGGAATGATTATCACGGAAACTGCCTGAGTTGTAGAACACTTCTAGCACAGAGTTTAAATGTTGAGTAATTATTTGGGTGTCAAATTTTGCACAGCCTACGCAGTTTCATTTTTCAATAAAAACGTGACAACATTGTTCTTTTGATTTGGTACCAAAAATTCACAGCCTTTACATCCCCATTTGACATTTACCCCTGTTTATCTCATCACAGGGGCCTCATACCTTGAATGTGACTATTTGCTGGAGTTGTCCTTTCATCTGATGGCATCGCTGATTTACTACTGACTCCAGTAAGGTAAGTCTTCTCAGGAGACAATTCAAGGTATCTTCTATAATAACTCTATTATCACTATTGTCAGGCAATATCTGAGCAAATAATTTCTTGTGCTTATCCACTTCTTCTGTTATGTCTTTGATTTCTTTGGCAAGAGACTAATTTTGTAGGAAAACAAAAGTGACAATCAGACATTCTGGAAAGCAGGCAAGCATACTGCCATAAGCACTGTCAGTTTTGCAGTGATGCAGTGACTTTTTTACATTGTTGGTACACACACACACACACACACACACCACACACACAAAGATAACAACTGCAGTAATCTCTGATAGTAAAAAGATTCCAGACTGCCAAGGAAAACAAGTTCTGGAACAAAACGATGTCAAAACATAGAAATATTGGGGTAAAGGATGATCTAGTCCAACACCCTGGAAGTAAACAGTGACATTTTCAACTAGATATAGATGCTCAGAGCCCTGTCTAGCCTGACTTTGAATGTTTCCAGGGATGGGACATACACCACTTTCCTGGGCAATGTGTTCCAGCATTTCCATGCTCTCATTGTGAAAAATTTCTTCCTTATATCTAACCTGAATCTATCCTCTTGCAGTTAATACAGTTATTCCCTTGTCCTATTGCCTCCTTCTCTCTCCCCCACCACTCCATTCTTTCCCCCTCCCTCTTCCCTAATTAATGCTGATGAACTTGTACTGTTTCTACATCCCAGAGCATTCCTCCCTCTTTTATACTTTGTTTCAATTTCAACAATGCGGTGTTGCTTATACTTAGAAAAGAAAGAATCTGTGCTTGCTTAGAAGACAGAATCTGTGCTTTCTGCAATATTCTCCACAGGATCATTAAAGTTATTTCTACCAGTAGCAGAATACTGCAGTTATGTAGAGATTACGTCAGATACACATCCCTTACCCAGGATTCTAATACTATTTTTCTAAAGACTACATAAAATGCACACTTATTGGCAATTGAAAGCGAGTCTTATTCATTGATTCCTTACCTCTTGCTTGCAGAGGTATGTTTCTGTTTCTCCCTCTGGCAACAGAGCTGTAGCAACAAAGACCTGCTTTTCCACATCATCCAGCCACACGGATGCAGTTGTGACACCATCATACAGCTTCTGCTCAAGATGCAGGGTCTCCTCCACCCAGCCAGCCTGGCAAAAGGAACCAGAGAAGTCCAGAGTAGAAGCACAAGACAGTTTTTCTAACTTCTAGTATTAGGGAAAGGCCTGGATATCCAGGTTGTAACTGAAGAGTTTTCACTGTAAATGTGGCTGGAGGAGAGGTATAAAGACAATTGAAAACTACCTTAGATGAGACATCTTCAAAAGCCTGATTCAATTCAACCAACACTGGTGACACCAAGGATTTTTCTTCATCCTGTCCCTCCTCCTTATACAAAGGCATTCCAGGTATCAGTCTGTTTGGTCTGCTATAAGGCTGCTGAGAGAGATGTACTAATTAGGATGCTTCTACCATATATAGGGCACAGATTCTCTACTGACTGAGGCTATCACCAACTAATGCTCATGGTCCTCCCACAACTGTTCTGTACCTTGAATATCTTGAATAAAAGATTGTTCAACAGGAGGTTCACTAGAAGTCAGGATAAATACTTGAGGCCAAAATTAAAAATTACTATTTTACCAAAAATATAATTAATACAAGATATTTTGAACTTTGGAAGCTGATTAATGTAGTGTCATACAAAGAATAGTGGGTCTGGGTCTATTAACAATAAAATGGAGGATGTTAATAGAGATTTTGGATTATCTCCACTTTAATTGATTAGTCCCTGTTTCTTTCAGTAGAAATTCTGTGCCTGAAATTCCTTACCCACTAAGATCAAGAACTGAATGTAACCAATAAATTCAAACTGAAGATAACAGCTTTTCCTCTAAGCTGCTGCCAGACTACTGAGCAATTCCAGAGGGATGATTTGTTACAGAATTATCCTGAGTTAGATAAGCAGATAAACATTTTGTCTGAGCTCTTTCTTCCTTTCTAGTTCATTAACCTGAATGGTAGTGCAATTCAAATCACTTTGGACAAGACCAGTGCTAGTGACAATATTTAGCAGGTTTTTTAATGTCACAAAAACAAATTGTTTCATCTTCTTTGCATTAATTACAGCATCTTAATACATCTACATACTGTACCTCTTGTTGTAACAACTTCTTTCAAAGAGAAAATGGAAAGAGAAATTAATAATAGCTACCAGCTGTTCTTTTTCCAAAGTCTTCTGGAGCAGTCTTTGCTTGGTACTGAATTCCTGGTTCAGTCTTTCCCATTTCCTCTTCATCTGTTCTTCAGTTGATGGCTTCTCAGCTTGTAAGACTAATTCCTCAGAGAGTATATCAGGCTTCTCACTGAATCGGGAGATTCATAAAGGTTTAACAAATGCAAAAGTTACAACCATTTAAGTGTTTATTTGCTCTTTCCATTAGGAAATTCTGCATTTAAATTAAGTGTTACTTTTTTGGTTGGTTTTAATTTTTGGTTTGTTTTTTTTTCAGAGAATAAGACAAAGGCTGGTTTGAACAGCAAGAAGTCCTCAACTGATGGAATAAAATGTACATTCTAAGAAACTGTTTAGAGTTGCAAGTACTCATAGTAAGTAAAAAAATCCCCAAACCTGACTGAATATATACTACATTGAAATGTAACCTATAAAGAGGTTTTACTTCAAAGCATGAATTGAAATAAAAATTATCTGACTCCTACCTCATCCCCTTTCTCAAAATGCCAGACATACCCTGATATTTTGATGCAGGACAAGCATATGAGTTTAGCTTTGGTAAACAGTGAATCACATTCAGAATTTTCTGTTTGATTTTTTCTGTTTATTTCTATAGTATAGTATTTTCTGGCATTAGAATTAAGGCTTCAGATAGAAAAATATTTGTTAACTGCAGGAAAAAAAATTAAGCAATAAGTATCTTATCTGGGAAGATCTGCTTACAATGGTAGATGCAATGTTTAAGCTAGATATGACTGACACACCAGTACTGGTCCATAAAGTTATGGTATGATCCACTGCTTGTCTAAGGAGTCCTACTACTCTCTTAGTGTGATACTTGACGATAAGAATAAAGTGCATTTCTAAATGCTGAAAGTGATCTATTAGCACAAAACAGTTTGTGTAACTGTGTTATCACACCTCTGAATTATAAGAAGGACTCCAGTATCCTAGGCGCTGTATAAAAATTATAAAAGTTAGAGGACTATCTGAAGAAGAGGGATGTAAACATAAGGGTGACAAAGCACAGCTGTGGAAATTGACTTTTCAGAACAACACATGAAAGCACACCTTATAGACAGGCCTTCAGTAGAGCCCTGCTGTGTTAGGATTTCTTCTCCACGGCATGCTACTGATCGAAGCAGGTTCTTCTGCTCTTCTAGCTCTTGTTCCAGCTCCTAGCACAGCAAGTTACAAAATACAGAACAAATCTCAAACAAACTAATTTTGCCTTGGAAGAATATGTCTATCTTTCATAACTGCATATAATGCAAAGTTAGCTGAGCTATTTCTTAAATGGTTTGCTTGAGCACCCAAAGCAGTCCAAAATCTCCAGGGACACAGAAAAATTGGGTACATGAGGTGCATTGTTGAACTATTTAACTAATGCAGTGCAGTTTCTGGAACCTACCCTAGTGAGGATATCTGCATATTGTGCAACACAATACACCATGTAATATGTGTATCTTTGCTACTATGGAGACAAAGTTACTATTTTGAATACTATCATCTAACTTCAAGGGTTGATTCTATTTTATTCTACTGATAGACAAAAGAAGTATAGAGTGACTAAACCAATTGACCATGGTCACCCAGGAAGTCTAGTCTGCTTGAGTGTTACAGACATCAGATAGTGAACTCAGTGGAAATATTAACAAGAATAGCTCAGCTATAGCATCAAGCACAACATAAATATGGGAGTAAAAGAAATGCAAAACACCAACTTTCTGTTGCTGCAGGGTACTCTGCTGTTGCTGTGAGCGGGTAGTTCTTGCTTGTGCCAGCCACTCTTGAACGCTGGGGCTTTGTGAGGAAACAAAGTCCAGATCACTCTCCTCCTTTTCTTGTAGTGATCCCTGCTTTAAGGAAGAAAAAGTAAGATTAAAGAAAATCTCTTACATTGTTACAGAGCTGGCAGGTCAACTCATCTACTCAAAACCACCTCCCACATCTCAAGCTGCTGGCTCATGAAAATTCTAAAGTGAGCAATGACTTTAGATTTCTGATTTCTACTGGGTTTTGGTTACTAGCAAGAGAAGCATCCCTAAAAATGTAAAAATAAACACACATTACTGCACTAAGCAGTATCAGAGACCAGAGGTCAGAGACCATGGACTGATGTATTTCTAAAGACTGTTCTGCTTCTAAAAACCAGCCTTGATCTGTAATGGAGAATGCAGCTTTGGCTGGCAGTGCAGGAATTCAGTGGTTTGTTTCTGCCAGGTTTT
Organism: Climacteris rufus; assembly: GCA_013398175.1. Classification (NCBI taxonomy): domain Eukaryota; kingdom Metazoa; phylum Chordata; class Aves; order Passeriformes; family Climacteridae; genus Climacteris; species Climacteris rufus. The sequence goes on from VZRZ01004841.1 coordinate 58,597, forward strand.
TAATCAAAGTAAAGCAATTGTTTTGTCTAATTGAAAAGTAGAAAATTCTGGTTGTCATTCTGGTCAATATTTATCTATCAGTACATAAAAAACTCTATCTATAGTTGGCAGAAACACACTTGGTTAAAAGCAGATTATATGAACAGCAGAGAAAGTCACAAACCACAAAATGTTAGAACAGCACAGCAAAAGCAACAGTTCCTTCAATGCATATTTCTATAGTTACATTTTTCCAACACGAGTGACTAGACAGGCTTTTTGTGTAAGCAAAGCAAGAAAAAACAAATGCTTTAATAGCTTAAAAAAATGTTTTATCAACTTCTTAACTTCCAAAATCCATGTTGATTGCAAGTTTAAATCATTTTAGCAGTCAATGTATTCCAATGTAGGGATTTTAACATGCTCGGTCTGTTAAAGACAGACTTGTAGGTCTGGCTACTTACATGTACACATCTCTCTGGATTTATTTAATATTACTTGCAGTCATATGATGACTGTAGAGCTTGCACCTTTCGGGTTTTTTTTTGAAATCTTTAAGATCTAAAGGTGGGCCTTAATTCCTCTCCCATCTTGTCTATATATTTCATTTTCGTAGGATTCATCTTACGCTTATGATTCAGCTTTTATTCTATACAGATTAAGAGTGCCAAATGGTTTGGACATTACAGCAGACTCTCAAAAAAAAGACACTCTGTCTTCCAGAGGACCTTTCTCAAATCAGACAGGGATCAGCAGGGCTGAAGGTGGCTATGGAAATCCTACTTGCCTCACCTGGTGCTCCTCATGCTAACAACTGAGATGGACCTTTGCACCAGTGTCCCTGGCACCAGCCACTGACACAGCAGAGTTTAGCTAAGTAGTGGAAGTTAGGTGTAAGATTAATTTTGAGGGATGATAAGTGTACTGAATTTGAAAGGACTGATTAATGTTAGAGGATACAAACTGTAAGAGGAGCAAAACAAGCAAGAAGTATCTGGAGCTGGAAAGAACCCTTGCTTTATGAAAAAGCATAAAGAAAATTTTTTTCATAAAGCCCTTGCTTTATGAAAAAACTTTGTTTCACTACGGATTCAGTTTGCAGGTAAACTGGGATACTCTGTAGGAACAAGTTTCTAGAAAAATTGACAGTTGGAGTGTGAACAGTGTTACAGAATGTCAGACTGGGCAAAGAAAATATGTGAGAGATAAAGGGAGTGGGGAATTTAAAATTTTCTATTACAAATTAGAAAACAGACAATCTTTCTGTAAATTCTGGAGAAAAAAAAAATCTGCTTCATTTTATATATTCTAAGGACTACAGCTGTTCAACTTGTAAATTTCTTTAGAGAACGGTATCTAGTTCTTTATTGCATTTGGGCAACCTGGTTGATTTCAGTTAGATTTTGGGTCTCTTTTTCTCTAGTAAGAGGACTGAGAAGCTACAATTTTGGAATTACACTAAAACAAATAAATAGTAATCTCATAGTTCCTGCAATAGCAAAGAATATAAAAGGGATTGTGGCATTTGTTGATGCAATGAGGTTTTGCAAATATGCTATTGTATATACTTCTTAGATCAAAAGTATTTGTGAACCAGACTTTATCACTGTCAAATCACAGAATATAAGTTTGAAAAAAATACAACTGCATTTTCATTTGAATTCTTTCTAAAGGAACTGCATTATGTTTTCTTTAAATAGCCAGGGAAATACATGCTTGAACCTGTCATTCCTGGGAACCGTCCAGTCTAGCACAGAAATAAACGGAAAATCCCTGAACAAGATAGTGATGAAATTGATCTTTCAAAGGACTTCACAATTATACTAACTTACATAAGGTATACTTTTTCTTCTGAAACTGGAGTCATTCCTCCCTCCTCCCTCACACATCCTTTGTAATAAAAAAGTAAAGAAACACTATCTGTTTGGCTTTTTGGTGGTTTTTTTTTGGTTTTTTTTTTTACTGCAGAATCCATTCTACTTCGTTTTTTTAAGGAGTCTATTCAGTTTCATTGCCCCTAAAGCAGAGAATAAACAATAATGGACACAATATTTCATGTGTCTTTCAAAGTGCTGCCTTTGGAGACAGTATAGTGTGGAACTCTCCTGTTCCAGCACGCTTCTGATTAGTTTCACTACTGTATTTTATGAATAAAGAAGATGGTATCCAAGTCACTTTTTTCATATCATTAGTGACATTCATTAACTAAAATCAGAAGAAAAACTGAGATTGCTGCAAGGAAGTCACAGAATCTCACATTGACTCCTAAAAAGCCTTGTGCCACAGGAATAACAGATATGCTGAAATATGCTTTAAGGAAAATATAGCTCATTCTTTATAATGGTCTTGGGCTTCCAGTGCAACTTCCTTTGGAAGCAGGCTGGTCTACGCCTATGGGCAGCTACAAAATTATCAGTACATCTGGAGACATGTAAAAGTCTGGGTTTTTTACATGCATGGACATCAGTACTGTTAGCTTGTAATATTTCCAGGGTTAATACTGGCAGTGGATAGAGATTGGGCATTTTGGGGCATCTGATACTCTTGGCCTCAGTCTATTGTTTGGAAAATGACATTATAGAACTCCTCGTTTGAAAAAAATTGCTCAGTGAAGATTAGAAGATGTTATACTCCTACATCTATTTTCTTCCATAATCTGTAAGTGATGTCAAAAACAGGCTTGAAATTAATAAAGAAACTTGAGTCCTGCATTCTTGCACCACCTTAAATGATTCCAATTCCACATCTGGAAATTATTTTATTGTTATTTTAGATATTAGAAAACCATCCAAGAGTCTGTTTTAAGAGTTTATGTAAACTAAATCACACCACTGCATTTTAAAATTTTAAAAATATTTTAAAATTTAGTAAAAAAGTCTGTGGTGCCTTTTCACTTTACAGGTAATGTATGAGAACATAAGCATAATGTCCCTACGTGCTGTTGATAACTTTTCACTTACCCAGTCATGAGGTTTAATATGCAAGAATAACATTAAAGTTACTTCATCTTAGAGGCAATAGGAAAAGATACCTGGAGTTTTCCTTTCTTTTTTATTTCTTTATTTTTCTGAAGCTATGCTAAGTCTCAAAGCTATGCAGTTGCTTTGGACTAAAAATAGTTCTCAGAACGTCAAGTGACTTTTCATGCTAACCTCTCAGTAGACTTTAATCTGCATTACAAGCCAGAAATCTTTGAAGCTTATCATGTTTAATTTGCACAGCAAAGACAAGAAAAGAAGTAAAAGAAAAGAGGGGGAGGGAGTCACAGCAGGGCAAGCAAATTCAAAACCAATCAGTCACATTACATGGTTGAGTTTCTTGTATGTATTCACTTCTCCACAATCTAGTTTAACCTAAAGAATGACCAAAAGCAACTGTTAAATACAATGAATTAGTGGCAATGAGGAGATCAAAGCTGCTAGGAATATAAACCTAGGACAAGACTGAGGTTAAATGCCTTTTTGTTTATCATAAAAGTGTTCCCTTATGTTTTCTGTTCACTGTGTTGTGCACACTGTACAACAGCATGTATTTAGGATCATTCTTTTGCTGGGGGAAGCAATCCTGCCCCAGAGCACACACAATCTAAAGGGACTGGGAATGGGAATAGAGTATATCCAGACCAATCTAATCATATATCTGTTTTATTATTGTCCTTTCAGTGAAGATAGTGAGTTAGGATAGTTTTACCATAAAGCAGTGTTATTAACTTGAAGATTATCAAGTAAAGCTTTCCAGGCAGTTATTTATTTTTGAGTTATAATACCATTAACTAACTAAAGATGAATAACTCAAAGTAAATCAGTGCAATACCTTTACTCCATTTCCCAGTTGCATAAAATTACTCTGAAATCCCCAAACTGCTGCCCACTGTGAAACCAGCTGGAAAGAGGCACTCACCCGAATGTTGATCTGTTTGTCGTGGAGCACTCTCTGCAGTTCCAGAAGACTGCCCTTCAGCGTCCTGAGCTTCACAGCCAGCTGCTCTGCCTCGTCCTTAGTGTGAGCCTTCCCCTCCATAAGCAAGTTCTCGTTGTGCACAGACAACTCTGACAAGGCTACCACCTTCTGTTCTATTTCAACCAACATGTTCTGCAGCAGCAAAAACAAGGAACCAAATTCATACATCTTCCAGTACCTGTCACGCTTTCTGGCAAGATGACCTGTGGCCTACCTCACCCCTTGCCAAACTAAGAGCAAGTCAGATTATCACTGCTTTGCCTTCCAGTCCCATTCAGAGTCCTTTAGACTATGCTTGCGAATGTTTGTATTTGCCATTTCAGTTTGCAACCTTTTTCAAAATAGGAAATTAAAAAGTTACTTGAAAAAAACAACTTGTTGTAGAGGAGATGCTCTTTATTTGCATATTAAAGGTAAGTAAGGGTGGCTAAGATGCTGGACTGACATCCATTAATGACAAGAAACAAAGCACACAGCTAAAGTTACTTCTGTCCTCTTCTTTCGTTTACATGTAGTCAGATGCTTCCTACCTCCTCCTATGTGTTGCTCTGGCTGTGTTGATAAGCTTCTCTTCTCACTATTTGCTCTTTCTGATTGGTGCATGACGGACTTAAGGATTTCTGTATAATCCTCTTTAGTCTAAAGAGAGACTTAAAGTGACAAATCTCTGGCATGTTTATTCTCAAAAGCTACTTCCCTGACATTCCATTAACCATTCATGTATTAGAGACATAGTGCATATTTTGATCTTCCAGACTCAACATTCAAACAAGCCTTGCTCAAAAACCTAGCCTGACATCAAATGCTTTTGCTTCCATAGCAACTGTCAAGTGTGAATTTACAAATATTTCTCCTGAAGGAATGTGTGCAGAATAAGATGGGCAGAATCTCTAAAAAGTGGAAAAATATGTAAAACTTACTGCATTAGGATTTTAAGAAGCAGCAAAAGAATAGCAGTATCAACTTTTGCACAAAGTTTACTTTTCTTTTAGAGTTTCCTACAGATTATATTTAAAAAACACGGCTTTGTTAAAATTCAGAGGGTTTATCTATATACAACAAACAGCTCTCAAGGACAGATAGTGACAGTACTCTTGTGACTGAGCAGACTGAAAATTCCAATAATAAAGTATTTTCAGTGAAAAGTCATCAGACTTATATGAAACTTAGCTCCCATTTATCCTAAAATAGTTGAGATCCTGATTCTTTAATAAGAAAAGGGATGTTTGGTCCATCTCTCTTGTCTCTATTGTAATTTTAATTATAATGACCATACAATTCTAAACTATCACTTAAAAATGGAAAACTCACAGCAATTTGAGAACCTGGATGTTATGACTGATTCAAGTCTTGTTAATAAAAGTATTTGCAATTACTCTTATCACAGCAAAATGTTGTTTTGGTTGTTTTGGTATTCTGAGTTGCTAAATCTTAAAGCCATAGAAATACTGATGATTATCCTTTACTTTTGCATGTGTGTAAGGATTATTCCTGGAGAAAACACAATTCTATCCCAGTCATCACTGCTAGCGCAAGTATATTTTTCAGCTGGAAAAGGAGGAGTAGGAAAGTACATTGCAGGTGTTTTAGTATCTGTCAGGTTGTTCAACAATTCCAGCTTAAAGGGGAGCAAAAACAGTAAGTGAAGAAAATACAATCCCTTTAAAGCTAAACAAAATGACATCTGAAGGATACAGAACTTGAAATCTTCCTGCAGTCAGGACATTTTGTTTTCCTACTGCTATGTTCACATGTGCTTTCCAAAGCACTGCTTGCAATGTCTAAGGAGAAATTAAGAACTATATTTTGTTTCACAAATCTTTGAGGAAGCTGACTGAGCATATAGAAGATGCCAAGGACTTCAGAAACTTCTCCACAGATATGCCAGCTCATTCAACTCAATAGTGGTCCTAATGTTTTACCTGACAGTCTGCCAGCTGTGCTTCCATGTCCATAGGTTCCTCAGCAGGAAGCAGAGCAGTGTCCAGCGTTGCTCGGGTACTGAGTAGCCAGTGGTCAAGCTCATCAGCTTCAGAACAGTACCTTTGAAGAGCCTGCTCTTGACGCTGTTCTTCGAGCTGCTCATTCAGTTTTTCCTAGAGGTACAAATTATATTTTACTTTTTAAAAGAAATAAACCATAACAGTCACTTCTAAAAAGATTTCCCTGTTTTGCACAAATCCTACACGGTGTTTTTAAGCCATAGTAAGACCTTTCTTTTACAAAATATTATTGCTTTCAACTGATGAGCCTGTTTTTCTGATGACTGAAATTCTGTTTCAGTTCAGTCACTGTATTTCTACTTTCTCCAGTAGAACTCTGCTATGTAAAGCTTTCTAAAGGTGACGTCCTTCCTGCCTCCTCTTGCTGCTCTCCTGTTGGTTTCCTCCCACATTGATTCAGTTTGCTCAATTAGCACAGTACTGTTTGCTTAGGGAGGAAGATGCACATGAAGAAAGGGATGCAAAGAGTTGGGAATGGGTTGCAGGAAAGAAGAGCATCTTTGCCTTTTTTGGCAGCAGCCTGTTAGCCTTACTGTCTCTCAAGAGAGGCACAAGAGGGGTACTTCAAGTACCAAACAAAATACAGGTGGGCCTTTGGTGTAGTCACACGGGTAAAGAGAAGCCTGAAGAGCTGTCTACCTTCTCTGGCCTCTCAGAGGATCCCTGAGCCACAGAGTGTGGAACAGTATTTAGCTTCAATGGCTGCTGCAGCATCAGCATCTCAGCATCATTGACACCCTGGGCCCATCCATCAGCTGGCCCATCCATTGGAAAGACAGGGACTGATCAGCAAGTCTCGCTGACCCTTTAGTTGTCCCATATGATTCTGCAAACTGTCTGAACAGCTGGAGAAAGAGGGTGGGCATCAGTGGCACAAAGTATAGTGAGTGGCCAGCATTGAATTTTAACAATTTTGCTGAAGACACAAAATGGGAGTGGCTGATAGGCAGAGGGTTATTCTGCCACCTAGATGGACTCAGAAAGGCTATAAAAACGAGCTGACAGGAAGAAAGGAAAGTGTACCCTGCACCCTGCACCAGTACAGGCTGGAGGCTAAGCAGATGGAAAGAAGCTTGGCAGAAAAGAACCTGGAGGTCCTGATAGACACCAGGTTGAACATGACCCAGCAATGGACCCTTGTGGAAAAGAAGGCCAGTGGTGTCTGAGGGTGCTGTAGGAGTGTTCCCACCAGGATGAGAGAGGTGATCCTGCCCTCTACTTAACACTGGTGAATCCACACCTGGAGTGCCATGTCCAGTTCTAGGTTCCCCAATACAAGAGAGATACTGAGCTCTGGAGAGAGTAGAGGGGATTCTGGGAATAAGAAAATGACTAGGATGGTCAAAGGATACTTATTTGTAGCAGATAATGTGAAACCTAAGCATGTTGCAAAAATATGAAACAACGGGAAAAGATTATATTGGATCTGGCTGGGATGGAGTTAACTTCATTGCAGTCTATACAGTTCTTTGCAGCTGTGGTTAAATCTGTGCTGATAACACAGCAATATTACAGCTACTGCTGAATACAGCATAAAGGCTTTCTTTCAAACTGCCCCTCACACAGGCCAGTGGGGGTGGGCAAAAGGTTGGGAGAGGAAACAGCCAGGACAGCAAATCTGAACTGACCACAGGGATTTTCCACACCAGATGAGATCATGTTCAGCAATAAAAACCCAGGGAAAGGGAGAGAGGGCATTTGTTGTGGTGTTTGTCTTCCCAAGAAATACAAGCTGAGCTTTCCAGGAAAGTACCTAAACATCTGCCTGCTGATGGGGTAGTAGTGAGTAAGTTCCTTATTTTCCCTTGCTTGCATGCACAGCTATTCCTTATCCTGTTTAAGCTGTCATTATCTTGATCCATGAGTCTTTTTGTCTGCCTTCTATTTTTAACCCATCTCACAGGAGAGATGAGTGAGGATGGGAGTCTGGCTGCTGGCAGGGTCAACCTACAACACTCTGGAAGGAAATTCAGACCTGAATGCACAGGAAAAATTCCTTACATAGGAAGTGTTTGTACAGCTTTTCTGAAAGCCCAATTTCAATAGGAAAATTAAAATTTACATTTTAGAATAATTTAAAGAATGGTGATAGTTGTTAGATGTCTCAAATAATCCAGACCTGAACAGTTCTCAAACCCCAGTTATTTAAATTATGACCACAGAAAGAACAATATTACCAGTCCATACCCTCAACAGCAAAAGGTTTTTGTTACCTTTTCTATCTTTACTTCTACAGTTACTTCACTGGGGTGTTCTAGAAGCTTTGATCTGTGAAATCTGAGCTATGAAGTACACAGGTTAAATTACTGAATATTGTCTCCATAACATATGTATTTCCTACCCAGGATTATTAGGGAATGCTTGTGATATTCTATCAAAGTAATTGTCAGAATCCTAGCCATAGTTTAGAGTATTATCTTTGACTCATGCTTTATCTCGAAATTATTAGCACCACCTAAGCACTACCAAGATGTTTGTCAGATCCTGTACAGGTTGCAAGCTATAAACAGCAAGACCACCTTTTCTACTTCCAATCCCTTAATTTTAATTAAAAGCTATTTGTCTTCAGAGAAGGAAAAACTTAGTGCAATTTTGTTATTTTAAGAACAACAAAGATATTTTCAAATGACCTGTTCACTGTCCTGGTTGACTGGACAGAACTAAAGCAGCTGAAGCACCCTGAGACTCTCTTGTAATTCAGTGTCTTGGTTTAACCCCAGCTGGCAACTAAACACCACAGCTTAGCTCCACAGCCAATTCTCTCTGTTTCTATGAATCAATTGATGCTGGAAATTATGAAAGCAGTAGTTGCTGTGTTCGTGGATTCACTGCTGCAGTTTATAGCAGTACAGTAATGAAGCTGCCCTGCAGCATTCGAAGTAGCCAAACTGTAATCAGCTTTAGCATGATTGCATCTTCTCACCTGTGTAATACACACTGCAACATTCCTATATGTAAAGGACTTTTAAAAATCACCTTAGTATTAAAGGATTTTTGGTAAAGTTGGTAGGCAAAGAAATAAAGGGGTGCATATTCCACAAAAAAGGTATGCATGCAAATCACTGGGAAGATGAGTGCAGACAACAATGCAATGATCTGGAAGAGGAGCTATTTCTTGTTTCAAGCCTTCCGTCTTCTCTTGTCTCTGAGCTCAGAGAGGTGACTCCTCGAAAGTTTACTGTAGCTAACATGATTTTTAGTATTTTCACTTCATTACTTCATTTACACACACAGACACACACATATATATATAGCTTATATACATATAATATATATGTGCATGTGTATATATATACGTGTGTGTGTGTGTGTGTGTGTGTTTGTGTGTTTAAAAAAACATACAGCTACATATAGCCAGAAGGAACTTGGATTGTATATAATATATATGTGTTACCAAGATTTTTCTGGTTACTTATCACTTAACATTAAGATGAGGGGCTCGCTAAAAAAAGGTTGGTAATTTATTACTGAAAGGAATTGTGAGAAAGAAGCAGAACTAAAATAACTTTTTTTTTATGGTGACTAAGAATATTGGTGATGTTTTTTCTTGTACCTCTAATAGCTGTCGTTTTCCTGATGCCTTCATTCGAATGGTGGCCATTCGTTCTGCCAAGACCGTGAGGGTGGACTGCAATGCCATCTGATCAGCACCTTCTGCATCCAGTGGTTCTGAAACAAGCTCCTGGGCTAATGATGTCTGAAGCTCAGTGATTTCTTCTTGCAACATTAAAATCTCATCCATCAAAGCCTATTTAGAAATCACAGCAGAGAAAATATTTGCTTCATTTATCAGTGAGAAGAAAGTATTTCAGAAAGCACAGACTAAATACAAAATTCAAGAGGACTATCCCAGGGGAGCAGGAGGAACACAGAGCAGTGCAATGTATCACTACTGGTTTGGTAGAGACAGAATTCCGAAGGACCAAGTCCTGCTCTTATAGGCTTAATATGGGATCATATACCTGGTTACTTAAATACAGATTTAATTACCTATCTTGAATTCCAAACATATCACAAGAAGGAATCATTTTGGAAATATTATACACATAGATTTATTCTTCCACTAAATTATCCACAGGGTATTCTAGTGTTCACAGTGAAGATACTGGACAAGTGTGTGTTTGTGAGGTAAAAATAGGGGCATGACTTAGCTTCCAGCCTAAAACTTTCTAACTGGACAAAAAACATCCAGCACTAGATGTAAATATTCAGAGATTTACTCTGTGGTGTAAAGTAAGTTCCTACTCTTATTATCCTATGAATCAGTTTTCAAGATACCTACAAAAGCATGCTTACACTAACAATACCTTGGAGCAGATACTCCAAGATTCATATCTGACCATATACACACACTGGATGCAGAGGACATCACACAGTGCTACCAAAGCCAGATGTTACCCTTTTCAAGTCACAAAGCTTCTGCTGAAACGAGAACTGGCCCCATTAGATAGGTTCAAGTTATCAGAAAGAAGGCTTACGTGATTACAACAGAGGCATAAGTCAGATGGGTTATTTGATAAAGTATTCTCTTATTATTCCGAGCATTAGTTCTTGAGATTTCCCTTGTGAGGGCATTTTTGTGTTCTTTGGGATGTGTTTTGTTTACCGAGGTGAAGATTTTATTTTCATCAATTTACACTGCATCGGTATTGGTTATGATCTCAACAAATTAGGAAACATAAATATCCTTCAGCACTGATGCTGGACAACAGTATGCATAGGTGTCATTGGAAACAATCTTGGAAAAAAGACTTCACTGAAAATTCAAATTGGACAAATTTTCATGATCTATTCTATTTTTTTTAAAGGCTCCTTATTAAAAGAATCCCCATTACACCACCTTCAGAACGGCAGGAAGCCCAGAAATGCAAGACATACAGTTAACAGCAAAGGTTCATGCAAATAATGTATGTGTTTGAGGCATCCAGCCATGAAGAATGCTACTGTCTAAAAAAAAAAAAAAAGAATGAAAGATATGCAGACAATGCACGCTTTCCCTCTACTCCTCTCATGTAAGTTTTTACCTGGTGTTCAGCCATCTGGCTCTCTGGGCTTTTGGCTGGTTCCAAACTCTCATTTAATTTGATTTCAGTGCTCTCCATTTTCGTAGATATAGACTGGAGTGTGTCCTGATACTTCTGCTGACGCTCAAGAGCTTCATAGAGAGTGCGCTGCTTTTCACTGATCTGAAGAAGAATGGAAGGTATAAATTCTGACCTCTGATACAGGATTTGCTATTTAGTCTGCTTCATATGTCCCTAGGCTTGAGAGACTAAAGCAAAAAAAAACTTGCAACAAGTTTTCAAGAGTATAAATTATGACGCAAAACATCCATATTAAAAATATTTATTTACTTGAATGTCATCAGTCAAATTCTTGGTTCTGTTGCTGAAAAAAAATTGAGATTAAAAAAGCAGAGAAAACCTAGGCACATTCTCTGCCTTATTTTAGTTTTCATGCACTCAAATATGGATGTGCACTATTCGCTAGACACATAGTTCCTAATACCCCGTAACAGCTACTGTGCCTCTGAAAGGAATTAAAAATTATAGCATGTGTTCAAAACTTTAACCATTTTCATACATCACTGAATGATTGTGCTGCAATACTACACCGAAATGTGTTAGGTTGATTCAGTATTTGGAGGAACTGGGTTTTTAGGCCTTTTTTGCCAACTCATCCAGCAGGACTGGATATCCCTGTTAGGTGATGGGAGTATAATCTGGCAATAGCCAATATTTGTGAAGATGACTATCAGCTGTAATGATTCTTATTTTTCTTAATGGAGGTCCATCCTGCACAGACTTTCTAACAAAGAAGAAAAATAATACATAATGATTCCAGTTACCATCTGAGAACTAAAAATATAGAAGAATATTAGCTGAGTCAGTTATTTGAATTGTATTCCTTACAAGCTAGCCAATTGTCTTGAAGCCTCCAGATGAAAACTTACCACATTTTTCAGTGTTTCCCAAGAACGCTGCAAATCATCCAGTTTGGCACTAGCAGATGATTCTAAGCCTGGTTCATAAAACTCCTGGGTGGCTGAGGTGCTGGGTTGAATTTTAGCAGCTTCTGTCTGCAACTGTTCAGCAGATAAGGCTTGGTAATAAGCAATGTCCTACAAGCATGAAGTACATTATTGCACTTTCAAAAAATAAAGATACCTCACACTATCCCCCCCATACTGCCCCATTGCATATGTCCATTAAAATAAAGCCCACAAAGCCAAAACCACCAGGAAACCTCTGAATAACACAGTAAATTGATATTTAATAGTAGTACCCTGAGCATGTTTCGGAACTTCACTACGATGAGGATTTTGGATGCATTTAATTCGTGTTCGTATTACCTAGGAAGTGCAGAAGACAACTGTGGACAATCATGGAAAGGCTGGGAGGGGAAGTGCTACAAATGGGAGTGTTGCTCCAGCATCATTACAACTACACATGGGGGAAAACCTATGACAAAAGGCAGAGGGTTATGGTACTGTAGGTGGCAAATACCACCCTAATGAACACTATCACAGAGAGAGCAGCAGAAGAACCTAAAAGGAATATGCTGAAGGACTGGTAAATGAGGCAAGAAAGAGTATGAAGCATCAGCATATTGTAAGCCTTCAAACAAACAGGGATACTCAACTAACTTAAAAAAGACATTGAGAAAAGGGACCAAAAGTGCTAAGGAAATGGGCAAATGTTCAAACCACCACTGAAAATTCAGAGTGGAATTATTTCTCACCAGAACTTCTATACTTAGGATATGGAGATTTCTTCAACTGTTGCAGATGACAACTGAAAAGATCTACAGAAAATGTAGAATTAAGGAAACATGTACAGCATCTATACTTAGGTCAGGAAAGCAGACTTGATGACAAGGATTATTTAAAAAGGAAAGCACGTATGACAGTTAGCACCACATTATATGGGAGGGAGGCTGCCTCGAGGGACGGTGCAAAGCAGACAGAACCAGGCTCTTTTCAGTGGTGCCCAGTGACAGGAGTAGAGGAACGGGCACAAACTGAAGCATGGGAGATTCTCTCTGAATATCAAAAAACACTTTTTTACTCTTAGGGTGACTGAGCAGTGGGACAGGTTGCCCAGGGAAGCTGCAGGGTCTTTGTCCTTAGAGACACTCAAAATCAACCTGAATATAGTCCTGGACAACCTGCTGTAGATGGCCCAGCTAGGGGAAGGATGTTGGGCCAGATGATCTCTGGAGGTCCTTTCAACCTCAACCATTCTGTAAAGATGCATAAAAGTTACGTATCACACAAGACTGATTCTGAGGTAGTGGAGCTCAGAGTATAATAAGGATCCTAATTTGGAACAGAATGTAAATATGTTATCGAATATCATGTGTGAACAAAACCAGACAGGCTCTGGAAGAGCACAGAAACCAGATCACTCCCATCAAACTGTACAAAAGTGTAAGATGAGGTAGTTCTTCAAAGATAATAATTGGGAAACTTGAAAAATTTAATGATGAAATTGTTATGATGTCCAGGAACCAACATGAAATAGGTAGCAACTTAGCACAACATTCAATACTGCAATTTCAGAATTTTTCACTGCAACCACAAGTGATCTTTCCAAGTATTGGTAAGAAGTTGCACCAATGGGGAGAAACTTCTCATTTTGTCTTGCCTGTAGCTACTCTCCAGCCCTTAGCTAGTCCTTGCTCAAGGTCAGTAGAAAAACTGTGTTTCTGTGACCTCTTGATATAGTTTTCAGAATAAAGGGCTTGTTTCCACAGACTGGGAAAAGCAACCCCTTTCCCCATCTTTTTGACTGCTTTATGGAGTTTACGACATGGCAGCTTCTCTTTGGCAGAGCACACAAATGATAGTAGGAATCCATACAACTAAAAGATTTTGTTGTCCCTAAAAAGACCCTAGTACCTCACGGCTGTTTTTATGAAAATGAACAGTAGTCAAGCTTTTTTATTAGATGTAGGGGCAAAGGGTGCAAGATACGTAACAAGGGCTATTGCACCTTAGATGGGTTTCCATAAGGGAAGGAGAAAGAATTGTTAAGTAGGCTGTGTACAAGGAGATATAAAAGCATTTAGCAGTGACCCAGTGCATAAGACTTGAATCACAGGATCAGATGTGGCCTACAGGGCTTTGTGCCAACACCTCAGCTTTTTCAGTTCAACTGCTCTGCACTGCATATCAGGAAAGCAAGTTTTAAAAGTGTGTCAAATTTTAATCAACTACATCTTTGGGTAAGTGTGAGAAGACTTAGCCCTGAAGGATTCTCATTCAGTACTACAGCACAGATGAACTGTCTAATTTTGCTAAACATCAAAATGAACTGTATTTCAGGACTGTTAGCTATTGCTGAGATATTATATATTATGAGATTCCTCACTGTTTCTAACATTAACACTTTTATAGTTCTCACCTACCCTGTTGTTTTTTGAGATGTTTCAGAACAAACCCAGGCATTTGTTAAATTATTATAGTGTTAGAATTGACACTTTCTTGTATTTCTGGTCTTGTTTTAATCTATTTCAATACATAACCCCAGTATTTCACTAATATGCATTTGGCACTTGTTTTATATTTTCATTACTTGTTACAAATGCAAGCGCAGTGCATATATGTCTGAATTCACACTAGCTTTGTTTCACCATTAAGAGAGGCTAGGAAACTGATGAAAGACTGTAGAGAAATTATTTGGAATGAATTAAAAAACATTCCTAACACCCAACCTTTCCCTCCCTAATCACCTCTTCAGAAGAGTTTTACATTTTTTTCCAAAGACTAAATTCATGTTATTCTTTACTTTCTAGAGTTCCTGTTGACATGTTTTTCTGGTAGCTTGCAGGTGATCTTCTTGTGAGAACTTAGTTCTTAACACTAGCTACTTTTTAAAACAAAATATTTCCAAATTATTTTGCTGATTTTCTGCAAAAATACAAAATGTTTATAACTTACATTTGAGCACCTAGTTCATTAATGCCATTAATATTTTTTTTTTAACCAACCTTCTTTCCTGAAGTTTCCCTGAGCATTCATCATGACCAGCACTGGCAGTTTCATAGCTTCTTTACTTTTAATCTCATTTGAGTGTGAACTTAAGAATTTTGTAAGTAAACCACTGCATTTTCAAATGTTCTTCCGCTTGTTGTTTAATACATGCAGTTCATTTCAACATTAACCACACTAAGGAAACCTCCAGCTGTAAGTGTTTTAGATTGTTATAAGAGCATCAATTTTCTCTCTCTCAAAAATCTTTTGCTAAATGAAAGACATAATCCTTTTTGTTCAATTTTGCCCTGGTAAATCACATACTCTAAAACTTGTATTTTGGTGTCAGCTCATGGTGCAACAGCATCTCCACTGGGTTGTCCTTATTGTCTGAGTGACTGGAGCTGTTTGATTTGTTTTACATTTTCAGAGAAAATACTGAACTGACATAGGCTTTGTTTATTATGAAGCAAGCTGCTCTTGGTTCTTCAACTCCTTCACTGACTAATGGTGTAATAACACTTCTAGGTTGAATTATATAGCTGTCTTTCTACTGTAAGTGAACTTTACAGGGAACTCTCTGATCATCTAAAATGACAGAACACTAGAAAAATCCTTCTTATGTATTATACAATGTTTTTAGTATGCTACTGATAATTTTGTCACTACTCTCACTATCTTACATTAGTATTTTTTCTTATGTCTTTTAATTTTTATTTAGCAACTTCTATAGCACCATAGGCATTTCCGAAATTAGCGGAAGAAATCAATGGGCATCTTGCTCAAACTTCTATAATTCTACTCACCAATGCAATATAACACATTCTAACCTTCAAGTCTGCAGTGGTCAATTTTGGAAGCAGTCACAAATGCAAAACCAACCAATCAAGCACAAAACTCAGAACATGATAAATTCAGTGAGGTGGTGATGGCTTCTAAGGCTCATTTCTAAACTTCTAAAGCACAACATTTTATGTGTGACTTTATGTGCCTGATGCTCAATGTGCTCGCTCAATGTTTACATTTTAATCAATGCTAATGTACACTTGTTCCTATCAGAAATGCAAGAGCCCTCAGTTCTGATTTAAAATCTAATGTCAGTTATTTCACTGATCTGCCTCATTAGTACTTAAAATAGACTGTCATTGGAAATGAATGATGTAGGAATTAAATACATGAAAAAAACCCACATGGAAGTTAATAACTGAAATGGTATTAAGTGGAAGATATCAGTCTGTGACTTCAGTGCCACAGTGGCAATGGTACAGTAAGATAGATGTATATCGACATAATGCAATGTTTTATTGTGGGGAGTACAAAAAGGTATTTTTTTCTCAGGATGCAAGATTCCATTGAGTACTACTGAGAAAATAAAAATTAGGTTATAAGTTATAAGGTTATTAGGTTATAATATCTATAATTAGGTTATTAGGTTATAAGAAAATGCTAGTGACATTGCAACTGTCACTTAAAATTTATTTTTTAAAATAATTAATAGCTGTAACACCAGATTTATTCAATTTCAACTCAGAAGTCAGTATCTGTATCCATTTTGAACCAGAACCTGAAGGTTCAGTTTGGTAAGAGGTTAAGCCTCAGTTCCTTAGAGCTATAGCTAAATATTATTGCTGAGGATCAAATAAACCACTTGTGGAATGGAACCATGTATGTCTGAGAAAAAAGCTGAATGAATGCCAAGAGAGAGGTACCTGGTTAACAGAAGCATCTGTATTAGCCACAGGTGAGGGAGAGCGACAGGCAGGTGGAGAAGAAATCTCACTGTTGGTTCCCTCCTCCCCAGACTCCTCAGTGACAGGGGAGAGCAGCGTGTGACAGCGACCAGCAGTCATCTGCCACAGGAAAAGCAACCCCAGAGCACAGGAAGAAAATCAGTTACCTCAGCTGAGGCTTGACTTAGACTGACATCAAAACAACACATTGCCAGAATTACCACAACATTATTTAGTCATGCTTCATGCTCCTACATTTACCAGTTTAGAAACCTGGTTGAATAAATAGTCTCATTTACTTGTCATACTTCAGCATGAAAATGTTCTTGTGTACCCTAATGGATTTTAAAAGGCAATGCGCAAATGACTCAATAATAATAAAATCGGGTTTGCCTAAATGTCTTCTAATTAAATCAGTGCTGCATACAGAGATACTATGGACAACTACAGAATACTGCACTATTTGTCTCAGTATCCAGGTCCAGTTACAGCGACAAGGAACAGACTTGAAATATAAAATACACACAATTCAGTATTCAGGCTTATCCTTCTTCTTTCCCCAATGTTGCTATAGAGGGATAAATCCTGAAATCTGACATTCAGACAAAAATCCCAGTAGCATTAGCAGTACGTTTGTAATAAGACCCAGTTAGAAACAAACAAAAGCAAAGTAAGTCAAATTTTAGGCCTATGGCAGTACTTAAGACAGCTTTAATTTCCAACACACTCATCTGAGAATACAGCAGCATACTGTCAATTATCACACCAACTTTTTAATGTGGGAAAAGCCTTTACATTGCAACATCTTATGAAATAATACTTGTTCTGGTTTTATATTATTCTTGCAACTCATCAATTTCTTAGCATTGGTTCTTGCATGCTGACAGCTACAAAAAAAAAAAAAAAGGCAAAAGCACAATATTTGCATATTATTGCAGGCAACTTTCACATATTTGTCTATTAAACAACTTCATCCTTTATCAACAAGTCTTAAAAACCCATATAAAGCACAATACAGTAAAGGGAAGCTGCAACTTCTGTTGGTTTGCCACACTTCAGCCATTTCAAAAGCGAAATGTAGATGTGAGCTGTGGCAATTTGCTACATAGCGATGCTGTAATGATGCAAAAGGAAGCAGCTCAGATAAAGAGACCAACGCATTGCTTACCATAACCACTGAGGGATGAGTGGGGTGTGCTGGGAGCAGGTCTGAATCCAGCTCCTCCATCCCCTCGGACAGCCCCTCCACTTCTGTCACTGTCAGCAGCATGGTGGCATGTTTCGCTTTCATAGTCAGCATCTTGCACTTCGAATTCAAAAAAGCAATTTGCTCCTGGTATCCTTTGATCTTCTGAGCCAGCTCCTGAGAAAACATTTTTTCCCCCTAATGCAGAGGCAGCCCGCAAAGGCCACAGGATCGGCAGCATTTCAGCTTCCGTGGCGAAGCGAAGCTGTCCCTGCCGAGCCCGGCCACTACCATGGCAGCGCTGACGAGCAGGATGCCGGCGCGGAGGGACCCGGCGGAGCCGCGGCTGCGAGAGCAGAGGCGGGGACACCTCACGTTCGCATCCGCCCTGAACCTGCGACCATCTCTGTAAGCTTCACGCTGCAGCGAAGAGGAACGCCTCTCCCTCCTCCCGCCCTATTCCCCCCCACCCGCTCTACTTCCATGGATCTGAGGAAGATGAAGCACCCCCGCACAGTGCATGCCAGGGAAATGAGGTCATGTGGTAACCACAACTGTAAAAAATGCCCCATTCAGCTCTCACCAGAAAGAATGAATTGTTCGAACAATAACTCACAGGGTCTAACAAGATCAAATGTGATAGGAACTGTCAGTCGCATAGTAAGATTAAATGCAGACTGGATTGTCTTTTGCCACTGTTTGGATAAGCTGTATTTTAATCTTGTTTTGGTTTTGTGTAAGTCTACTGAGTTAAAAGCTGAGCTGCCCACAGGACTAACCTTTCTTTAAAAAGAGCTGGGGAATCTAGCCTAAAGTAGAGTATATTTTAAAATATTCGGGGGGTTGTGGTTATAAAATGGTCTATTTGTGTGGCCAAACATCATCATAAGTTTTTTCAGAGAAGAAAGATGAAAATTAATAGCCTTATGACTATTCATAAGTATCCTGTCTTCTCTCCTACCCTATACTGTTGCCCTGTTCAGTGTCCAGTTTCAAAGCTTTCAACTAATATACTTAAAATACAAAACAGTGGAAGAGTTTCATATTTCTGCTGAAGCTACTGTTCCCGTCTCCCTAGAGGCTCAGTAACAAGCTAGAGTTTTGATCTATAAAATGAAAACATTTGTATAAGCTTGCCTGCTAAATCAGTGATTATTTGTTCAAATATATATTTCTACATTATTTTTATATCTCCTTTTATTTCTTGAAAACTCACAAGTTTTCAAGGAAAAATAGCAACAGAATTTTCAAAATCTAGTAGGCATAGTAATATATTATTACAATATTACAATATGTTTTCAAAAGTAAGTAAGACTATGGCTTCAGGCCGATAAAATTAAACTACTTTTTTTGGATGTATAAAATTTTCAGCAAGCTAATTTCACAACATTACAGTGCAGAACACTCAATGCAAGAAATACAGAGTTAGTAATTGAAACAGCTCAAAGACTGAAGATGACACTTTACTGCTTGAGTTTCAATGGCATCTTGTCACTATCTGCCACATTAGCAACAAAAGGACCTCTCTTGGTGCTCTGTGGCTTACCTTGGAGACTAGGAGGAGTCTTAACTATAAAATAGCAAGCAGAATAGTCAAAACCCAAGCAACAACCAAATCAAGCCACAAATTTAATGTCTAGCATCTCAAACCTGCTGTTTGGCAAATACCAGTTATTCACTAATGCTAAATGAATGACATGTCTGAGCCTCAGTAGGAAGCGATTGTCATTCAGTATACTCACTTTACTCCATCAACATTACTAAAGTGCAATGACATTTGTGGTATTAATGTCCAATGCACTGTATATCTAAAATACATCTTTCAGATGAAAACAAGGAAAAGTAGGCAAAAATGTGATTGAAAAAAAAATAGCTGCATCTTATAAAAGCAGTATCTTCTGAGGTACTGTATTATCCATTACAATAATTCACAAGTATGGAGACATTTGCCCACATTCTCATCTGAAATTCTAAAGAAACTTAGGTCAGTAAACATAGCATCTACTTAGATACATGCCTATTAATACAAGTTTCCTAAAAATCAAGATGTAATTTCCTTCTACTTTCTTCCTTCCTCTTATTTTAATTCTAAATATAGCTACTGCAAATGTCTCTTTAAGTTCTTCAACATACAGGCTTTAACAGGGAAACTGGTAACTGATTTTCTTAAATTAATAACACACTTAGAAACACCTTGACAGACTTGACTTTTGAAGTAGTATAATAATATACAGTTCAGAATATCCACTTCATGTGATGTTTTTTTTTCACAGATATTTAGCAGAGAAAACATGAGCCAAAAATAAGCTTATCTCAGTCCTTCAAAACTCCTTACCCCTAAATGTGGAAAGCTTGCTGGTATGAAATCTGTCCATTCTGGCTGATCCCAACATGTGCAGTAAAGCTGCTGTCTTCCTGCAGATGTTTAGAACAACTCCTAGCTACTAAACTTGTTCAAATGCAAATGAAACTTCAAGCTGCCCTGTTTTTAATTCCTTCCTGCCTGCAGCATCATTCCTTCCTCCAGCAATATTACTCTGTATCACTGAAGTCACTCTCCTGCATTTGCTGTTCCAGAACATTTGAATAGAGAATAGTAGCATTATCAAGTCAGTACTAAAAACCAAAAGTGTTTTTTAATGCAAACTGTTCTTGAATTTAGATTAGGCAACTGTTGTAACAACTGGGTAGAAAATGAACAAGACATATAACATCAGGTTATATTACACAACAGGACAGATAGCTTTAATTCAAAGGTAAAGAAATGGTGCCATCTGGTGCCAAAAGTGACACACAGAGATCAGTGGTGCATTTTCTATGCCAAGAATTACACAACAGACAGGTGGAGGGGAAAGGGGCTCTCAAGCCAGCAGAGCAAGAAGGCTGCATAGAGACAATCCCAACTTATTCAAGGACATGACCCACAACTCCACAGCACAAACTCCACATCTTTACAGAATGCTACTGGGATGAAAATGAGCAAGTACTTTAAGATATACATGCATACATGTGTACACGTTGATCACTGAACTAGCAGTGATGACCTGACTAACTGCTTGCTGAACATTGACTTCTGGGACACTCCTCAGTCAGGTTCTGATGTTAACTGTCCCTTAATTATGCAATGCTTTTGTTTATAGTAATGTTGTCTGAAGGTTTGGACATACCTAACTGAATCAACAAATTAATTCTCTACATTGTACCAATAGCAGGGGTTCCCTATCTGGTATTAAGTGTATCTGCTCAACTAGCCTTGAGGAAGTCTGAAAAGCTACCCAGCTAACTTATGACCATTGCTTGTGAAAAGTTGTTTGTGTCAGTGAGCTGCCATTGAGCCCAGTGGGTTGATGCATTTTGGCTCTCGTACCTCATTACGTGAAATCTGGACCTGGAGTTCCTGGATGTTGCTGGTTGCTATCGGCTTGTCTTGGATCTCGCGATGAGCGCTCTCTATCATTTGCTGCAAATGTTTCATTTCTTGCTCATATTGCTCATACTGAACCACTGCTTCCTAGAGAGGGGAAAAAAAAAATTAAGTGTCTACATGAAAATAAATTCTTAGTCTCAGCAGAACAGATCTCCCTCTTGAAGTGGAGCAAATTTACATCCATCTGGCATTCACCTCTTGAAAAGCGAAGTCAGAGTACAGTCAGGAAAAAGGTCTGTTCACAAATATTGTGAACTGCAATGATTTGAATGGTTTAGTTTATTTAACTATTTCCCAAAACCACAGTTCACATAACATGGTAATTTAGATTTCTGATAAAAGGTGCTATAACTTCTGATTCCAACAAGTACCTGAACCAAACACACCCAGAAGAAGACAGCCTTGCTTAGTCTCATGGTTTTACTATAAATCATTTCCATCTGCTTTTTCACTTTGACTGTTCATTTATGACTATAAGAAATCACTATATGACTATAGATTTTACAGAAAATACAATTGGGAGAGGATTATGAAGATTGATTCAGATAATTATCCTACCAGTGTAGTATCAGTTCTTTCTATCATAGATTTATGAGCAGTTTGTCTATCCTGTTTTTTCAAACTCTCAGTGTGACATTGTAACCTTCCTCATATTCAAGTACCATTAATTATCCTTAATCACCAAAAGTCTCTTCCGTTATGTAATTTGAAACTTTGAAGTTGCACCTTAGTCCACTATGTATTTTCCTATCATTAAATAGCAGGAAAGAAAACTTCTCTTCTTTGGAAATACCTTTTACATGTTTAATTATGAATCCAAACAGTCAGGAAAACCTAGTTTACTTGTATTTAGAAAAACTTGACAATGCAAATTTAATAGATGTTGAATGACTCCATAATCAGAAAAAAAAATAAAAATATAAGTTTTAAGTAAAGGGAATAAAAATAATTATTTCTAAACTAGAAAGTTATTTAATTAATGCAACAATTTTTATGTAATCTTTAGAAGAAACTGATGCTATAATGATATATTAGTTTTATTAACTGGTTATATATATTATAGCATCAATGTGCATTCAATTACATATTATCTATTTGTCTAGTTAATCCTAACTACAATACAAAAATCATAGCAATATCAGGGAGACAACCGAGGTGAAAGTCTGATGAGTAAATCAACACTTAACACAGTCATGAATACTAAAATCAGGAATGACTGAGATTTAGTAGGGAAATTCCTAATTGCACTACAAAACAGAGGAATATGCAGAGATACGAAATTCTGTGTTTTCATCACAATTTGGATGTCAGTGTTCAAGTTGCTCTGAGTAATTCATGGGACGGGGTTGCACTTGCCTGCATGATGTTGCACTGCTGAATGGCAGTGTGCTGCAGGCGGCTGGCCTCCTCCTGAAGCCGGAGCGCACTGTGGCACATGGGCAGGCTGGTGACCACCTCTTCAGGAATCCTCAGGGCACTCTGGCAGGCTTGTACTGCCTGAACTTTTGGCTTCAGTGACTCCATTTCAGACAATAGATGCTAGGAAAAAAGTCAGTGCCACAATAAGCCAATTCTTGAGAACTCCCAGAGCATTCCATGCAGCCAAAGACAAATAATGATAAGTTCAAGCAATAAAAGAAAAATTTTGTTATCTATTTTCTAAATTGAATATAATTAGAATATACTTTCTCTGGAGTTAGTTATTGTGAAATGAGAATTCTTTTAAAGATGAGTTAAGCAAAAAGCCCATACACTAGGTATAAAAATAATAAATTAAAAAGCATAGTAGTACCCATTTCTAAGTGTTTGAGTAAAAATATTTTATTATCAGATGTGAAAAAACAGATTTACAAAATCCACAAATCTAAGCAGCACAAGAGTAATTTATGTATACGCATATCTCGGTATTAAAATCTTAGTAGTACTCCCTGCTGAGACATACAAGCACACTTTCAAAACAACAAATGAATCCCTTTGTGTTCACAGCCTTCCTTTGAAAATACAAACCATGTCTGAAAGTGTTGCTTAAAATTCAAAAGGCAATCAAACAGAAAAGAACAGAGCTACACAGAAACCTTTTTCTTTGAATAATCACAATCTGGATGCCTATTCAATAGTGCCTATTCCATATACAATGTCCATTCAAGCTGTCTGTCCATATGCATGAGAAGGGTCTAAGTGCAATGAGTGGAGAACAGATTTGATCACCATTCATTTTATCTACATTGCAGAATTTAACGTTATGTACAGACATGAAAAGAAAAACAACAACAAAAAAGGCAAAGTTGATAAAGAGGGCCTTAGCACATTAGAAAAAGATTTTAGATTCAGTAGATATAAATCAGCTGGACAATTACACAAATAGGGATAGAGAGACTGGTTATCTCCTCCTCTATCACATGCAGAAGGATGGCTAAGTGGGTGCAAAGTGCATACTGATGAGAAGATTGTGGTTTGCTTTGTATTTCTGTGGTTTCATGACATATGGTGGATAATCTAACCAGAGTTTCAGTACAAAGACCTATTCCTCCGACATCACAGGTGGGGCCTCTACTCTGTCCCGCCCCACACTTCTGGCAAAGGGTGTCTTTATTGTGCAGTCAGCACCCAGGGGCACCCTGGGGGCTGCATGCCAGCCAGGCACTCTCCAAGACCCCCTCTCTGGTCTAGAGAAACAGGTGGGCAGGGGCTACAGCCCCTTTCTGTACAAAAGAAACTCACACTGTGAGATCTGCTAGAGCCAGGACAAAGAACATAAAACCCTGTGTAAACTCCATGTTCCTTTATTCTTATGGTGGGTGATGTGTTTCACTTACGCTCTTCAAGGCCACATTCTGAAATCTGTTTGCAAGTCTCCAGAATGAAGACTGCATATTTTAATGAAATGGGAAAGCTGTGCCAATTTACCTTTCATCTGTATGTTTTTTTGCAGATTTTAATCCTACAGTGAACCTGCTGACATTCAGTTTTCACTTGCAGACTGAGACAATTAAATCTCCATATTAGCTTGCAGAAAGAAACATCTTAAGAAATTCAGAAAGCTATAACTTGCCTCATTTTTCCTGTCAAGAGTCTGAGGCCAAAACTAACAAACAGACCAATCTCCATAGGAGATCAAATGCAATACAGAAAGCCACAATATCTTACGGAAGTAATTCAACTAAATGCACAGAAATGTAACAGGGGCTTAAGGAAACCTGAATTTTCTCTTAGCTCTCCAGACTATTATTGGGGAAGCTAGCAACACATTATAACACTGCACCTCTGTCTGTAAAATGATGATGATGATCTAGACTTCCTTTTGAAGTACTTTAAGAGGCTGTTGACTCAAAGCACTAGATAAGATTTGGGCTTTATTACAATTATTAATATGGATTAAACGGATTTGATGCACACTTCTCAGAATTGCATTAACCTAAGAACAGGCTAATAACGAATTATACTTCAACCGTTCCCTTTGAGGGAATGTTTCTTCCTTTTCCATCCCTTATTTCCTTGGCAGTAACTTGAGGCTACACTCTGAAAAAGTGACCCACCTAAGAAACACAACAATCAGTCTCACCAGCACTCATTACACTTTGTGTAAGCTCCCATTATTCAAATGCTAACTTTGAGGTCTTGGTCTTTTACCTGTCTGTGAGAAAGTTGCTCTTTCAAGCTCAAATGCCCGAGCTCTGGAGAGGTTAGTGTGGCTTGGGCTTGCTCCAAAGCAGCCTGCAGGGCTCTCAGCTCAACTTCAAATTTCTTCATATCCTGTAAAACAACATATTTGATTCAGGGATCAATAATAAGAAAAAAACAAATCACTATGAATATATATGGATTTTGCAGCTCTATTCCCCTTCTATACAGTGCAAAAACTAATTCATAGTCTTGACAGTTAATTTTAGATGTTTAAAACATTAGATAAAAATATCAGTTATATGACAGTCTAGAAACAGAGATTGCAAAGGCAGAGTTAGTATTTTAAGTACTTCTTCAATCTATAATACAGCATATACTGTGCAAAACCAATTTCATAGAGTTCAATGCCTAGAAAGGAACTGAAGATGTCTTCTAGTCAATTTCTTGCAGTAAGACAGGACATAACAGTCTTATTTTTACAGACTGTAAAGACCCTAAAGACCACTAAGAATGGAGTCCTACTTATCTCAACAGGCAACATATTTCACCATTCAATACTCTTTTCTTTGTAGAAAGTTTTTTTCTGATGACCTGACATTCTAAATATATTAATTATACCGTTAAAATATTCAAATTTTTTTTTGGATTGTTGTATCAATTAAAAAAAAAAGAAAAGTGAAATTTCTAGCTCTGGTGGCAAGAATATGTAGAAAAGACTTCTGCTCTTTACCCTGTGTCTTGCACCAGTTTACCATGCCTTCAGGCACTGCACAGGCATAACATACATCTACATTTAAGAGCAATCCCATACAGAAGAGCTGCACAGAAATGTCAAGGATGTGAAAAAACATGTTAATTCTTTTCATTGCACTCCCTTGTAGAGGCAGGCCTTACATTATGGGATTCTGGTGTGGTCCAGTATTGATCTGAATTAATAGATAACAGGATTTAGACACTGTTTAAGAGAAAAACAGAGGAAATGCAGAACGTAAGTGTCAAAAAAGACACTTTTCCAGTATCTAAACATAGGTGCTCAGTGCTGTTTGAGACACACCAAAAATACATCCCAAATACATCCATCCAGAAAGGGCACTTATAACAGGACCTGCAGAAATCTTGTGCCTGTCTGAGACAGCACTTGAAAGTAGCATCTCAAACAGCACAGGATGCCTAACTTTAGAGAACACAATCATGCCCTTTATAGACCACAGATTATCCTCACTGCTAATAATCTCAGTTATATGAAGCATACACCACGTCAGCTGCCAGCTAGCATTAGAAAAACTGATTTCATTTACCTTGGCAGCATCTTGGAGGTTTGGTAGCTGCACTTTGATAACTTGCTGCAATTCCTCTGTCCGCCGCCCCAGCTCCAGCACTTGCTGTGACATGCCTTCAGTACAGTATACACTTGCCAGATAATCGATCCTCTCGCTCATGGCCTCAAGATCACCCTGAATCTCTCCAGACTCATCAAGAATGGTCTAGGTGGAGATTGAATGTCAGATTTGAGACTCAGTGACACATATCTTTTAAGTATACTCCTGTTCTGCCAGCTCTTCCATCTGTACCCATCTGTAAGCATGTGATGAAGTTCTACGGATTTCCTGCAAAGCTCAGGCAATATGCTTAATTCTGAATGTATGTTGAAGTGCTTCAGCTTATAGAGACTGGGAAATAAAAGGTTAAGTCATGACGCTTCAGCAGCTGTACTTACCAACACATTCATTTTAGTGTTTTGCTATACACCCTTGCATGTACAAATATATTATACACAACCTATGGAGAAGATTTGTTCTGGAAGCCTGATGTACCTAAGAGAAAGCAGCAGAAAAAGCTTGGGTGCAGTTTTATACTGCAGGAGTCATTAATGCTGCCTAAAAAATCACTGCCAAAATATTGTGTGGGATGGCATTGGTTAAGCCTGTATCATCAGATTTTGAAGCAGGGAAAAAAGCCATAGCAAAACCAAAACAGAAATTCTGTTTCCAGCTGTCCTCGGGATAAATTGTCTGGAGGTTCTTATTCAGAATACAAAGTGAGACATACTACACTACACCAACATAAGAGAATGCAACTGACACTTAAACAATGTATATACATAAAACATAATTAATGTAGTCTTATTTTGGTATTGGTGATACATGATTACCTTATGATGCTTTTCATTTGTTTCACATGGTCATGTAACACCAAGCAAAGTTGAACCTTACCAAAATGTCCCACTGATCCCACACACACATTCCATGCATGGACACACACAGGACAAATTGTACCATTACAGGGACAGCAATTCATTCTGATGTGAAATGTTCAGAAGTAACTGGAAGAAACTCCTCCATTAGATATCAGTTTGAGAATATTTGGTATGAAAGTCCTTAAATGAGAACAAAGGCTATTCCAATTTAGCATAAAGGAGAAAGGAAAAAAAAAACCTGAAATGAAAATCATCCTTGATTAAGGCTTTACAGTTTGAGGTGCACTAAGGTACTTGGTGTGATAGAATCACCATGTATGGACATACTATTCAATCAAAAGCTACTGTGAAGTCAAACTTCATAGTTACTTGAGTAAACATGGGGATCAGCTTTGAATTGCATAGCTTTATTCCACAATATATCTTAATTTCAGTCTTCAAAACAATTGTCCAAAACCAATTAATCATTTCTAAGGCTTGGGGGAACAAAGAAACCTAGCACTTTAGGATTTTTTTTTTCAAGAAAAGGAGGCAAAAAAAGGTATAGGAAGTAGAACTTCATTGCTTCAAAAATAACTTTTTGTATACACTGCCTTTTAAATTTCATAGCTCACAGAATCACCTGGTAGGCTTTAAACTGATCACGCAGCTGAGAGGAAGAATTCCATGTTATACTACCATGCACTAGGATATTTGCTTTCTCAATCCATTTCAATATGAACTCCAGCATCTCATTGTATTCTTCCAAGTGTGAAGCAGCCTGGATATGAAAGAAAAATTGACTTAAGCCTAAGATGTAATTTTGTATAGTTCTTAGAGAATGCTAAAACTAATTATTTTTCATTAACTGTTTTAACTTGGGGATCATTTTAACAACTTTTCCATGCTGTTATATATAATTTACTTACTTACATATTTATTGAGTTAAAATAGGTCTGCTTCCAGTAATAAGAATATCTATTTTGGGGAAAAAAGGCACTATAAGAATATAGGTCACACTGGGAGAGTCTATTGATGCTCAAATATATCCTTAGAGGGTACACTCCCAGTGCATATTTCAGCCTCACATGTAAGTTCCAAAACACCTCCTCTTTCAGTTTGTGGCTCAGTTTCCTCCTTCTGTTACATCCTGCAAATCACATTGTTTTTTTTTTACAATCTGCTTGGTTCACTCCGTTTGCCATATTTTGAAAAAATGAAATGTTGCACTATTTCAAACTACAGGACTGCAGAAAAAAAGTTTTGCTTTCTGATTAATCCAATTTCTATTTAGCAAAGTTTACTCACGAGTTCCAATTTTCTTTTCAGCAGGAACAATCTCATTGATTTTCATGAATTTCCTCTTTATAAAGGATGGCTCAAATCCCAGGTGACCAAGCTGTATTTGCAAGCAGTTTTCAATACCTATCATTTTTTATAAGTGGATTTCTTGGTGCTGAACAAATATATCCTAATATTAAATCCCTTTACCAAGTACCTTTGAGTGAATTATTACTTTGATAATAATTTTCTATCTCTCCTTAAAAATAGTTTTTCAGAGGAAACTGGAAAGAATACCTTGAAGTTACCTTTTTCAAGCCTTACAGAAGCATCTTTATGTGTGCAGAAAGGAGAACTCATAATTTTTCAGTTATTCAGTATTGATGGCAGAACCATAGAAAATTAATTTATTTGTTTTTAGCTAGAGTTTTTTGGGGATAACAACAATTAGGAAAAAAAAAGGAGAAAGAATTTCTGTGACTTTGAGCCACAGAGGATGCATCCTTATGAATGCCAAAATGTTGCATAAATATTCTGCATTATCAGGGCCATTGTATATAGGCTTTTCCATTGAATCTACAATTTATATTCACCCTCTATATATCAAGACTAGAGAAAACCAATTTTTTAAAACTTTTGTTTTTAATGTACAAATATAGGTAAGAGTGATAAAACAGAGACCCTGAAAAGCACAATGAGCATGCTACTGTTTGTGAGATCTACAATCTTTTTAGGCCACCAAATGAACCAATCAGCACAATGAGCATGCTACTGTTTGTGAGATCTATAATCTTTTTAGGGCACCAAATGAACCAATTAGCAGATGATTCATGACAGAGGATGTTAAAGCAGCATCACAGAATTATTTTGCCCTCCTGATCTGACCTGTCTGTGTTTCTTTGGGATGTGATGCAAGCCCTGAATAATAACAGGCAGATGTGCCAAGGAATGCCCCACCTAGCATAACTACAGGAAAATAAACAAGATGTTTGCATGCTGCTTCTGCTTCTGCAAGGAAGCAGCAGAAAGGATTTGAGATCATACCTGACTGAGCTTGGCTGCTCTGTACTCAGCCTGGCGTATAGTCTGCTGGTGCAGTGCACTGAGTTTCCCTATCCTGTTAGCCAGCTGCTTAGCCAGGGGCACGTTCTGCTCTGCAAAGTCCTGGACTGATGCATCTAATTCCAACAGCTTTATATTGCAGTTGTCCAACTCTTCACCAAGGATCTAGACAGAAAAACAGTAAAATCAATGATCCAGGAAGTGTTAGCTTTTTGGTTTATTATTTCTAGTCCAGCTTACAACTTTTATACCCTGTCCAAAGTATCCATAGTTTGTTCCATTTTCAAGCAGGAAGGCAGAACAGCAGGATGTTTGGTCATCTCTTAAATATGTGCCATTACTCTTTCTTCTCTGACTTCCTGGCTGAATTGGGTAACTGTTTTCCCTACCATAGCCAACGCCTGAGTCCCTTCGGTGCAACATTAACTGTTTTTAGGCATCTTTCAGCGTTTATTTCTGAAATGGCACAGACTGCCATGACAAGGAGTTTTATTTATTGGAAAAGGGGTTCATTTTATTGCTGTCTTAAAATATAACTTCATATACTCATTAAAATGTAGCTACTCATTAATGCATTATGAAAACTTTAATTTTCATTTGAAACTTGCATTTTCATAGCATGATCTTAATGCAGAAGGAGTCTGATCATGCTACATTGTTTCACCAGAAACTGAGTTTAAAATCAATTTTTCTTACTGTAGTCACAAATATTTTGAAAAGGCAGCCTAAAAAGCTGTCCATGTTTCTCACAGATTTATAGCATACTTATGGGCTACTGTTTCTTGAGGAGAGGCTATTGGTTATTTTTGTATTTGTTTTTTATATCTAAAGTGTCAAAAATTCACTGTTTTCGTAACATGAATAAAATAAGTCACAGAATCACAGAACAGGCCAGTTGGAAGGGACCACAGTGGATCATCTGGTCCAAACTCCCTGCTTAAGCACAGTCATCCCAGAGCACAAGGCACAGGATTATGTCCAGATGGTACTTGAATATCTCCAGTGAGGGAGACTCCCCAGCCTCCATGGGCAACCTGTTCCATTGCACAGTCACTGCACAGTAAAGAAGTTCTTCTTCATGTTCATGTGGAACTTCCCATGCATCAGTTTCTGCCCATTGCCTCTTGTCCACTGCTTGGACCAACACTCTAGCCTCTCTACAATTATTTTTACAAATTTAAATTGCAATCATTCAGAACACTGCTCTAGCTACAGGTGCTTCAAGAAGTTACTTCAAGTTCTTCAGGTTAGGGCTGTCCTGGCAGACATTTCTCAGAGTGCAAGTTACAATCAATCATTATGATAAATCAGTATTATTCCATTAACTTAGTGACATAACTGTCTACATGTAGACACAAAGACAGATGTTGAACTGCTCATCTAATTACAAAGACACACATATTTCAGCAGGCACAAATAAACTTATTTACTATAGATACTATGCAGAATTCATACGCTGTTTCAAATTGAGGGAATGATCCATTTGACTTGAATCACATGGATTTAAAACAGATGTTTGTTGTATATTTTCACAATCAGTTTCAATGTTAATATAAAAATATTTACTGCTGTAACCAAAGCCAACCCAACCTCAGGAGTATCAGCTAAACACTGACATAAAAGCAGCTGGAACATAATTACATCTCCAGTGACAGAGACTTTCATTTATGCAACATGGGAAAGCACATGTCACTGACTGTATGCTTTTTTTCTGGAATCAGGGAGATACACCAGGGATATAGTTCTGTAACACTTCCTGCAAAGCAAACAGTATTTTGGAACATCTTGAGCATCTCATAAACAGGTAATTTATGACATACTAGCCATGCCAAATCTCTATTTTGTAAGCTTTGCTTAATTTCAGACAGTAATTCAGTCAAGCTTATCTTTGCCTAGTTAAAATAACAAACCAACCAAAAAAAAAAACCCAAACCCCATGCTCAACTAACCTCTCCCCCATCTCTCCTTCCCTCTAAATCCCTTACTCTTGTAGGATAATCCTAACATGGCTATTGCACTTCAGTACAGATGAGCTTTTCTGAGTGTGGCACATACCTAAGATTAAGAAAACCTACAAAAAGAACCAAAAGTCCTTTGCATTACTCTTAACTGCACCAGCAGTACTTTACCTCATTATTGAATCAAATGGTATGAGATGGACTAAAGGTTAAATAAGATTCTATTGATCTATTGATTATAAATAAAGAATTATCTTTTCAGTACAGACAAGGACAAGGAGCAGTCTGGAGGTCTCTTAGGCTTTCCCAGATTGGAGTCATACTCATTATTTAAAAGGAACACTGAAATTTTGTCCATCTGACTTTAAAGCTCAGTTACTTCCTTCAAATTCTGTTACTCACTGAAGACCCTGTAGGGGTTAGTTTGCAAAGAATATAGTTTTAAAAATATCATCGGTCAATTCTTATTTCTGTATAATTATTCTGTAGAACTACATTAAAAATGTGTCCTGCAAACCTTCACAAACAGCACTTTGGTATGAAGTGAATGTCCCAATTCAGAAAAATTTATGGTGTAACCACATATTAAAAGCCTTGTCTTACCTTTTGTTCCAGTTTAGCTTGTGCTATATCATTTGTTTTCTTTTTCAGTTTGGAAAGAATGGTATTTAATTCATTTGCTATCCCCTGTATTTTCTGATCAAACTCCTGATTCAATGTTTTGATTTGCTGAGTTTCTCTTTCTTTGGTTTGAATCTGTCAACAATAAGAATTAAATTCAGTAATCAGAAATCACTCCTCCTTAAAGGAAATTAACTTTCATTTAACTGTAATTCAGAGGATGAAGGTAATAAAACTATTCTGTGTTGCCATAGTTTGTCCACACCTGGATACCAAGTTATAAAGCCTAAAGAAGGACTATACATCTATTATGCACTTATCTACGGTGCTTTACCTGATCCTGTACATTTACAAGGGCCAGTCCAACTTCTGCTAAATGAAGAGAAAGTTCAGAAGGCAAAATGGTGTAAAGCCCCAAGTACTTATTCTGTTGTTGTTCAGCCAGTTTTTCAACAGCCTGGCGATGAGTAGTAACTTCACCAAGGAGAGACTAATGACAGAAGAAAACAGTATTGTCAAGAACAATGAGGAAAAACTCATTTGTGCAAACTTAGCAAATGCAGACATGACAAGATAGTTGCTTTCAAATTCTTAACTAGTTCAGTAAAAGAAATTTTATCTTGGGATTCCCTGGATTTCCAGTTATGACTGTTCAGTTCTCTGTTCCTGTGTAACCACTTGCATGTAGAAAACATCAAGTTTTCAGCACCTCCAGTAAAATCAGATTTTTTTATTTTGCTTCTTCCCTCCCAAACCCAAACTGCTGAGATAGAAATGTCACATTCTATACATTCACATTCTGTAGTTTCTCTATATTTTAGAGAAGAGGAGAAACATTTCTAAACAATAGGCTAGTACATAAAACTGCATAACTGCAAATTCTTTAATATAACTTAAATATCTTTAAAATAAAATATCACAGTGATCATCTATTTCATGCTTTACAAATTTGTCTAGGAGGCTACTCAAAAAGTCATGAATATTGCCTAATTTTAATTTGTGGTGGTTTTGAAACTATTACCATTCACTAGCAGATTACAATGAAGATAAATATTGCAATTTAGAAATTGACAAATTTTATATACCTGCAACTCCTGAAGTTGAATGTCCACTTCTGCATCAGGGCTTAATAAATACTCTTTTGTTTCCTGGATCCAGGACTTCACAATATTAATCTCTGCTTCAACCTCCTCACGCTCCTTCAGCTCCTGTTTCACCATCTTCACACCTTTTTTAACTTTCTGTTGCATACTTCAGAAAGAAAGAGACAATAACTATTGTGAAAAATTAAGCAATGTCTAAAAATATCGCTTTGTCAAAAAATACTGAATAATAAAGATAATGATTGATAGCACCACATTCAGAGAAGTAAATTTAAATAAATTAAATTTTTCATGTCCATTCTTTGGTTTTATGTGTTTGGACATCAGGCAAGCAATTCTTTTCAAGAAATGCAAAAGTCTACAATAGAGACCCTTACGTCTGAGCTCATCACCACAGACAGCCTTTAGTTCTTTAGACGAAACAGGTAATTGTAGGGCATAAATTAGGATTATTTATCATCATTCTAAAATAAACTTCTGAAACAGGTCAGAAAAACTGCATCTTAGCCTTGTCCATTTCTCTACATTAATTAGAGAGCAAGACTTAATTAGTTCTGATACTGATATCTATAATGTAAAATAACATGAGATAAATTCCACTCTTATTGACAGGATCTACATCAGCAGAATACTTAGGATAGATTATGGATCAAATATCTGAACACCATTTTTGATCCAGGGGCCTCCACACTTCTGCTAAGACAGAATTTCTGCACTTAGCTCAAGAACTTGGATCTTCTGTAAAAAATAACACCTCTGTGAAAGATCCATTGGACGACTTGTAGCTCTTATGTATGTGACATGGATCTTACTTTGATATTCCCATATTTGATTTATGTTTGCATAACCTTTCATAGCTGAATCATGCCTTATTTACTTGAGCAGGAGATCCTCACAGACCCTGTATCTTAGAAACCAATTCTAAGTGAAGAAAGGAATGATAAAGTGCTTACATTTACATATATTTTACAGGGATTGGTATTCTACTGTGATCATTTATACATGCACAAAATAAACTTTGCACAGGCTTGGTGCAGAGTTTACAGATTTTTCATTCTCTATCTCTCTTCCTGTTTCCACTGTGGAGATCCAGTTAATGGCATCTTAGTGCAGTTATGAGTAGATATCTGTCTTGAAACTTAACATAAAACCTCCTGTTTTCTACATGGTAGTGAGATGTTTCAGATTTAGATATACATTTGCGTAGCCACAAGGTGGAATGTTAATATATGCTTTGTTTGCATATGCTCTACCTTCCCCTGTAGATGTCATACAGTACCTACTCTTGGTATCTAAGTGCTTCAAATGGTGGAAACAAAGTGGTAAACTAATCAAAACAGGATACAAGAAGATAAATGGTCACTGTTAATGTGAGAGGAAGTGGAAGTGTTTAAAATCAGTTGAAACTTTAATGCAGTTTATGCAGCCTTTATGTAAGTTAGTATTATTATGCAAGGCAAGAAGTACTTATTCTAGAAAGCATACCCCTCCTGATGGAAATAAAAAGTAATGGCAAAAAAGAATTTCAGAATTAATTAAAAATAATGTTAAAGTAAAATTGATGCTTATTTAAAAATAATAACTAATATTTATTTAAGTATATTAATTGTTATTTATATAGAATGATACATAAACTCTTATTAATGAATTGTAAGATACCATTTTTCTCATTAATCTTTTAAAATATTGCCTTACTTGTGGCATCGATCTTGCATTGCTTGGATTTCTTGCATAACTGGTAATTCCTTCTGAGATGGAGGCTTTACTTCCACATCCTGAAGCATGCTAACACCATGCTGTTTGAGCAGGCCCAAAGATGACAGCTGGTGGTCCACCTCCAGAAGGAAACTGCTGTGGTAATCCAGGAGTTCCAAGAGCTCTGTCTTGGATGCCTTTTCCACTGAGCTTTCTGGTAAGCGACCTTGTAGCTGATCTATTGCTATGGTGGCTTTCTGAATCTACGGGAAGAGATGCAGTCTTGTCAACAATACAATTACAAACGAAACTAGTACAACTGGCACCAGAAGGTGATAGACCCAGTGCCGTACATTTATATTCTGTAGAACTCTTGTGGTATAGGGCTTTTGCAGTAGTCTCTGTAGCAGATATAAATCTATGCTCTACTGTGACAGATGCCTAGCTCTTCACAGGGGATTAGGACTTGCTAAGGGATGTTTTTGGTCCACTTATGGGTGGCTTCTTATCTTTTTTAGTATTTATTATATTTATTGCCACAGGACCTAGAGCTCTACCCTGGAGCACACCCATATGCGGCACAAGTCATACATTTAACAAAATGATTATCCTCATTCCTAAAGAAACTGCCATCTGGGCATAAATAATGGACAATGACAGATAAAAAGTTACAGATAGGATATAAGCGGAAAAAAACAGACATATGATTAATAAGCAGTGACAGGTGATATCATCGCTGCTCACACTTAAAAAGAGCAACTTCATACTCTCCAAGAAAAAAAAAAGAAGAAAGAAGAGAGAAGAAAGAGAAGAAGAGATAATAGAATATCTCAGGAAGGGAAACAGAAATTTTGAGGAGCCAACAGAAACCAAAACCAGTCTGTATGTACTATACATGTATACATACAGAAGAACAGTCTAACCTTTGGAGGCAACGATTCTAAACCTAGATCTTCCACAGCTGTGTTTTTCTGACCTGGGAAAAAAAATCAGCTATTCCTTCTATCAGTTCTCTCTACCACGAGATAATTAATAAGGCAGCGTAATGAGTGAAAACCTATGTAGAAGGCAGTATTTATCAAGACTAGAATTTACCTTATCATTAAAGCTCTTCCATTCCTGCACTGCATCTTCCAAAATTTTTTCTTGTTCCTGGGCTACATTCCGGAGCCGTGTCCAGCGCTGCCAAACTGTTGTCATGGATCTACTTATTGATGCCTTACTGGCATCATTGCTGATTTTTTCCAGCTCTGAAGCCTTTTCTTCTAGGGCTGTGATCTTCTCATTGAAAGAATTCACTACGGAAACAAGTGTCTAAAAAAGCAAAAATAAGCAGTTTTCCTTTTCTATAACACAACTAATTACTATTCAACATGGAGGTAGGTAAGCCACTCCCATCCACTGCAGACAAGGAGGAGGCACTGTATGCTGAGTGAGGTGGGTATGCCTCACTCTATTTTTCATATGCGATATATTAGCTACAGCTGCTTGGTCCAAAATGCAAGTCTCTGGAAATAGCAGGAATGTGGTGTAATCAGATTTTTCTCTTCCTTGATAGCCCTCCAAATGGGATGAAAATAAACATTCACGGTCCTTCTAGCAAGGACTGACCTCTAATAAAATCTAAAAATCAAAGAAGCAATTCAGGTGTTTAAATGTACATTAATGTCATGTTTATCTTTAATGACATTTTAGATGCCCAAGGATATGAGGATATTCTCCTGAAGCTGGCAGACATGACATTAGTCTTAGGGAACTTCTTGATGGCAGCATATCAGGCAGGAAGTTTCACTGACTGCCTATATTAAGGCAACTGAGTAGTACCCTAAATACAAGTAGAGAAAGTAATTCTTTTAAGTTACTTCTCTTGCTTTTATACTAAACAAGAATTAATATTAAACTCCAACTCTTCCTGTCCTAATAAAACTCTTCCATGTGACCCAAAGTAGATGGATGATTCTACTGATCTGACTTGCTTGTAGGGTACATAATTTTGGGGCTTACACACCCAAGGCTTTTAGGAACTCTTTGAAGTTCTCTACAGTCATAGGCACATAGACAGACAACAAGCTGAAAAGTGATTAAAAATATCTGTCTTGCTCACCCCACATATAAAATGTGTGTTTTGCACAAAACTAAACATGTCTTGGTGTGTTATGACACAGTTAAGTGCTACAGGTAAAGATCTAAAAACTCAAATTCATGTTACCACAGATAAGGACCTATATAACATACATTTATTTTCACTTCAAAGAAGAGGATTTCATGCAATTATCAGTACCTTACCTTATGTGTTAGCAATTTCTCTTCTGCTTCATGAGAAGAAGCAGCTTTAGCTACTGAGAATTCAGATAATTTTTTCTCTGCTTCATTCATCACTTCAATAACCTTCTGCCGTACTGTCTGGTACTCCTGCCACTCAGAAGCACACCTTAAACAAAAACAGTTCCAGAAAGAACAACTTAATGCAATATAAAACATTTGAAAACCAGATATATTGTTGCACCTAGTTTCCAATGTAACTGCTTAGTTTTGCTAGTACACAGTATTTTCCAAGAAAAAGAAAGATTACTGGGAATCAGCATATATAGAAGCATATGCTCCTGATTTTCAGCTATGCCTTACAGAAACCACAGCTGGGCATTTAATAGCCCTTATCTGACTTTTCCTCAGTGACTGCCTGTGTTGAATGTTAAACCTACCCAAACTTAAGGAATCCACAACATTCAGGAATAAGCAACAATTATGTTTGTTAAAAAGGTGTTTCCTTTTAGTTCAAAATGTCTGCTTCAATTTCATTTGGTTCTGCATAGGTCTTGTGTCAGGTGAAATATGGGACAATCATTCCCTACTCTTCTTCTCTGTGCTCTGCCAAGCTTAATATAATTATATCACAGTTTCTTCAAGCCCACACAACTAGTCTGTCCAGGGCAGAGGAGAAAACAGAATCCAGGAGCTCTGAATCCCAATATCCATTTCTCTCATAAGTAGCACAAATATTTTAAAAACTTCAGTTAATATTTTGATTCTTTCTTTAATTACCAACAAGGTGATCTAAAAATGAAGGGTGGAAAAAAAAAGAAAAAAAGAAAGAACATACCTTTGTAACTGTTCTTGCTGGGTTTTGGCTTCTTGCTTTGTCCCATTGGCCTTTTCCTCCAATGTAGCTACATTCTGCACCAGCTGTTCACTTGATGTGGCTTGTATAAAGGGCTCTATCTCAGACACAAGGCTTTGTAACTCTTTCAAATTATTATTGAACTGACTTTCTGTGCTGAAAAATTCAATGTGGTTCCTTAGAGTCTCCTCAGAGTTCTCAACATCTAGACCATTTCTTGCTAAATGTAGAAATTCCTGAGCATCTTCCAGCCAGTCATTTGCTATCTGCATCACTTGGTAGTACCTTTGGCAAAGGCTATACACTTTATTCAAGGTAGCCTGAAATAAAAGGTAAAATCATATAGAGAGTCACAAACGTAAAATCACAGCAGCCTGTGTCATTCAAAAAACCTGAACAACAGGATTATTAAAATCAATCTTTTTGTGATAATTGCCAAGATCAAGCCACAGAGCCACCTTTTTCAGCTTCTTGACTGAGAAACTAATGACAGTTAGGGTGCACTAACCTGTCTCATGTGTATAGCTTCTTGAACTTCACCATCTAGTTCTGCCAGCTCAGCAAGTGTGTTCTCCAGGTCAGCAGATATCAGCTCCTTTGCTTTCATATAGCGCTCCTTCTCTTTATTGCTCAATGCATTCATTATTCTGAGGCTCGACTGCACTTCTTCCTGATGTATCTGAACCTTTCGGATTTCTTCTTGGATGTTTTGCAGTTTGAGATCCAAACTTAGTGTTCCATTAAGTTCTGTTTTCACCCACCTCAGCCACTCGAGTGAGCGGCAGATTTCTGTCTTGAAGTCTATGCTCTGAATGAGTCGGTTCTCGCACTCCATCACAGTGTCAACAATGGCAGAATGCAAAGACTTCAGTTTCTCTTGCCAAGCCTGAACTTGGTGATTCGTTGTCTCGTATGCAGATGAGTCAAGCTGAGGAGAAAGGGCTTCTAGATGTTCAGTTATTCGCTTCAGAAGACTTCCTGAGTCTTGCAAGCTGCCCACCAGAGAATGGTATATTTTCAATTTTTCTTCTATTGGAAGCGTTTCTTCATTTACCTTAATCTGCTCCTTTTTCACTGCCTCTAGCTGTGCCTCAAACTGCGTACACATTTTCTCATGCTCCTGGCATGCTTCTATAGTGTCTTCCAACAGGTTGATTTTCTGTTCTATTTGCCTCTTCAATTTGTGATATAATGTGGCAAGTTTTAACATCTCATCTGGCTGCCAGGGCTGGCCAGTGCTTCGAAAGGCCTCCTTCTTCTGGTTCAGTTCATCCACTGCGGCACCAAGGCTCACTGCTTCACCTAGGAGATCTCTGTAGGCCTGCTGGAGTGACACAGCTTCTTTGACTGAAACAGTGGCTGGAGCTTTGTCCATGTTAATAAACTGATCTTCTAGCTCGCTCAGAGCTTTACTTGTCAACTCAATCAAAGAGGCATACTCTTTTCTAGCATAAATTGTTTCCTGAACTTTATATAATTTTTCTTTTGCCAGAGCAGTGACAATATTGAATTGCTGAGGGAGACTGTTAAGTTTTTCATCTAGATAGGAATGATCCACTTCATTAAGTGATGGTAGGACTTCTTGGCCATCTCTTTGCAGTGCAAGTAGCAGATTTTCATATTCTGGAGATTGTTCAAGAATCTGTTGATATTTTGCCAACTGGCTGTATAGCTCAGTGTTAGAATTCATTACATTGACTTCTGGGAATGTGACAATATCAGCTTGTTTAAGCCAATGGCAAGCTTTATCCAAATCTTCTTTGAAATATTTCCTGGAAACAATATTTTTCTCCAGTTCTAACAATCTCTGGTTACACTTCTGTAAAACAGTGTCGTACACGTTCTGTAGTTCTTGCAGTTTACCTAACACTTCACTCCTCTCTTGATTTGTTGCTTCTTTCATTAAATCCCTGCCTTGAGCCCACAACCCTGTAACCTCATTTTGATAGGCCTTCAGATTAGCCTGAGTATTCTTACAAGTCCTGATCTGTTTATTCACATCTTCTGGCAACAGACAGATATGTTCTGGAAACATGACCTTCTTCTCATGCTGGTGAATTTGGTTTGTAGCCTGAAAGACAGCCATGAGAAACTGTGTCTTTTCAGACAATGCTTTATTCAGGTGTTTTCTCCTCTGGCCAACCAGATCACTGAGACAAGCCACATGGTGCTGTGCATCAGACACAGTTTTCTGCAGCTCTTGCCTTTCATTGAGCCCTAGGTTGGTCATCACCCTGTCAGCATCCTTCACAAGCATCTTCAGAACAAGCTGTTTGGCTTCAAGCTCACTGCAAATTGTAAGATGATCCATGAGAAGAGACTGAGCCAAATCTGGAGGAGGGCTCTTTTTAAGAGCCTCTGAGATACTAGGTTGCTGTTCCTCTGCCCATTCCATTAGTTCCTGAAATTTGGAATGCACCAAGCTGAGCTCTTCTAAGGTTGAAACAGAAACTTGAATTTTCCTCTTGACAAGGTCCTCCAGCTGAGTCCAGCGTTGCTCAAAATGACTGAATTGCTCCTTTACTAATTCTTTGTCATCAAGATTCAGATGCTCTATCATCTTCTGTTTCTGATCTTTCAAATCTTCCAGAGCAAATCTCCTTTCCTGTAGCGCAATTGCCAATTTTTGCAAAGCTTCAAGGTGCACATTTGTACTTTCAGCATCAGATCTGTCATCAAAAGGGACAGGACAAAAATGAATTATTTAATGCTTTTTCAGGACAGGCTTTTAAGAGAAGTCAAGATTAATTATAGGCCCACTACGTACTGAATTCAGTATGATATAAAGACCTACAGTTTTCAGATTCACTTGAAGGTAGCAGTCTTGAGTACTAATTAAAAAGTTTAACAAATTTATTTCTTTCTCTTTCATCTGCAATATGATCATCAGTCTGACCATAGACATTTACATGAAAACTGCAGAGCATACTGGTTATATTGCACATATGAACAACAACAAGTATTGATTTTGAAATGAATCTTGTTTCATTACAGTGATAGCAGCAGCAGTACACTCACAATTTTACACACAGCTGGTGTGTTTATCCTATACAAAGCAGCTGCAAACATTTAGCAGTAGTAACTAAGCTTTACTATAATAGTCTTATAGAAAAAAACACAACATCACAGTGAAAATGAACCATGAACTCATGGTTCAAATGAACTCAAGAGTTCAAATGAAATAGTCAACATTTTTGAAATATCAGGAAATGCTATACCCTGAGATGGGATCAATCAGTACTGGCCTTAAAGACAAACACTGAAGATCTGGCTTCTCAAACTCTCTTTATCTCAATAGAAATGATTAATTGCTTTATAATTAATAAGGGACTGTTCTTTTAATCAAGCATGCAAAAAGGGATTGTTAGTGTCTCTAACTTAGAGACACTCTGTAAACAGCCCTTTCAGCATATATACGTTTGCTTTGTGCATGCTATTCCTTTTTCTACCTAGCCAGGTTGTCCCACTCCTTTGTGAGCTTTTCCAAGAAAACTTCAACTA
Organism: Climacteris rufus; assembly: GCA_013398175.1. NCBI lineage: Eukaryota > Metazoa > Chordata > Aves > Passeriformes > Climacteridae > Climacteris > Climacteris rufus. Next base: position 99,995 of record VZRZ01004841.1, read on the forward strand.
CATTCATGCGATCATGGTAATCTCTTGTCTTCTGGAGATCCTCCTCCCTCTGCATGAGCAAACTATGTGCCTGAAGGCAGAGGTCCAGCCACTGGTTGCTCAGGTCTCCTAGTTCCTTGTGTTCAGGAGATTCCTGTCCTTGGGTTAGTTTGTTCATTTTCTCAGTCACAGAGGTAAGAGCTGCCTGCTTAGACTGCAACTTCTGACTGAATTCCTGAAAAAGATACAAGTACAAACCAATATAATAATACACACTCAAAATTATAAAATGGAATTTAAATAAAAACTCTGAAAGAAATAAATTGTGTATGGACTGATTATCTGCCCATGTAAATGCTCTGCAGATGTAAATTGGAAGAAATGTTTTCTCTCCTCTCCTAACCCTTCTCTTCATGTTCTCAGGTGAAGACAAGTTGGTTAGATATGTTAGAGCAAACAGAGGAGTTCCAAGTGCCAGTGATAAACAGAAATCATGAGGAAGTTACATCTTGTTGTCCACGCTTCTGGACTAAGCACTGCTCCCAGCCTACACTAAAACATTCAAGATAGTCTGAGTCTCACAAGAATCATCCGTTTTACCATTACTGTTTCAAGCTTACTTTTTTCCTTTTCCTTTCTCATTTGAGATTAAAAATAGGAAGCAGAGTCCATGAGTCAGTGAGCCTCCATATCCATACTTTGTATTGTTCCTACTTCTGGTAATAGCAAGCTTTATCACTGTCATTATTGAAACAAACCCATGGATTACCTAGGTATGATTGCCATCTGAGTTAATAACTAGTAACTAAAAGAGTTCATGTGCATACATATTTCTTACCAAATAAGAAGTCAGATCCCAAAAAGCAGAATACAGGATATACTGACAACTAAAACTAACCAAATATATTTCAGCCCTTACACACAGTCTAAGATAATATTTTCCTAAATTCTAGTTCCAGTAACTGTAACTAAACAAGCATGCCCAGCTCCAGCTCTTTGCTGGCATGATGTGTTTTCACCACAGGCTGGCAGGATTTCTAAAGCAGAAATGTTACTGCGCAGTTGTGCCTCATTCCTCTTCATGACTGCTTCAATTGGAGCTAGGCATCTTCCTTTACCAGGGCAAATTACTGGAAAAAACAGATATTGTGCCACATCTAACAGTACAGCAGGTGTCTCCCTTCCATTATAATCCAAAGTTCCTGACTGAAATAGTCAAGAAATACAGACTCCTTCCTGGACTCCAATGATAGCTGGTATACTAGCTTTCAGTCCAGATTGTGCTGAGACATCTTCAAAGGCTTTGACTTGTTCCAACATGTGAGTAGAACAGACTTGAAGAGGAAGTGTTGTTTACTTTTCACCTAACTCCTGCCATATCAGAAAAAGAATACAAGCAAACTCTAGACCAAAAATGCAAAATCCAAGCATTTCATCATTTAATAAAGAAACTATCTGTTTACTTTTTTTACATTATTGACTGTGATGCATACAGAATGGTTATAAAAATTCTCTCTTCTGGAATGAATGAGAGAATATCTAAAGGCATTTGTTGAAATTTATTATTATTTTTTTATTCTTATTTATTTATTATTATTATTATTATTTTTATTTTATTGAAATTGGGTTTCTGTCATACCTATTCCTAGAGATCAGCAAGATCAAATAGTTTCCTAGACTAATTTTGAAATACTTCTAAACTATTTCGAAGTATAGAAATCAAAGAATTTAGCAAGCACAATTTGCAAATCTTATCTTCAGGTCCACTGTGATCAGCATTTAGTCTACTCTAAAAGGCAAGGCAAATTAGAACAGTAGGGTGGAAATTGTCTATTATTAAAAAAACAAAGCCAGAAAAATACTAAAGTACAGTTTTCTGCTTTCTGAATAGCCCTATAGCATTAATAAGGAAACACTCTTTATCTTCTTTGCTCTTGCTTAGAGCATATTAGCATTTGTATGCAATATGTGCATATAGTATGAATGATAAAATAGTATCAGTCACAGGCTAAACTCCTTCCTTACCTTCTGTTCTTAACCCAAACTCCTTACCTTAACCTGCAGTACCATATTCTGTGCAATGTTTAGCTCCAGCTCAGCCCGTCTCCTTTTTAAATTCTGTAGTTGTTGATCTGCATCCTGGAAATATATCCAGAGCTCAGCCTTCAATTGTTTGATCTCTTCCCAACCTTGAGACAAATACTGTGAGTGCATTATCTGTTGCTCAATCTAGAAGAAAAGAAATGAAGTGGGAATGCTTTAATGCAGCTATTTTTGGAGAATGGAGGATGAATACCATTCTTCCTCTGAGCACAATACTGCACTAAAGCAATTTCTGCACTAGATTCTGAAGGGGCTAGTATTATCCACAAAAAGAATCTTAACTTTCAAAGTCACACAAATTGTACCTATCAAAGAGAATCTGTGTGGAAACAACAAAGAAAAAATTGATTATCATTCACCCTTGAGCAAAGCAAGTATATTTATGAGTGTGTATTTCAATGTCCTCAGTCCTCTGTTAAAGCTTAAATTAATTGTATAATTTAGTCTACTGCATTCCAAGAATATTGTTAGACTGTACCCTACATGCATTCTCATTGACCAAATAAAAGTTTCAACTAAACATTTCCATTTAATTTGCTAAGCCCAGTTATTTTGCCTATATGCCTCTTCTAAAATGCCAATAAGAAGACTGCTTACCAGACCAGACCAGATCTGAGCCCACAAAAAACCTTACACCAATAGTGACACAGCTTCTTTTGCTCTAAATACAGCAGCTGGGTGCCCTTAAGATTTAGACACTCAACCAGCTTAATATACCTCATCACTATACCATCTGTGATTTCTTAAAAATATTTCACTGCTTTGTATGTGAAAGGAGAATTTTATTCTGATGTTTGGGATGTTTTTCAGCTATTCAGTATTTGGACTGCAATATTTTTACGGGTTACTTGGATTTGTACAATTTACTTCTCTGGTATGGAATACTGTTACTGTATGTATTAGATTTTTACTCTTGTTAGAAGTAGTTTCAAAACTTTGGTTGTGTGTCAGTGTAAGTAAAACTAAATTTTTCATGTTTACAAAAAGAGGAATGCTCATAATGCTTCTTTTCCAATAACTTATGTTTACAGTTTTAATCTAAACTTAAGCATTAAGCTACTTTAAAACTTAAAATTGAGGTACACTTCTATAAATTAATAGGCTGAAATAGATGCACTTTGATTCACAAACTGAACCATCCTAATTGTTATGAATATAATTAATATATTAGCAATACATTAATATACCCCAATATGAGCATCAGTCTATTGTTGAATAAACAATAACAATAAAATATGTCTAAGATTTAATAAAATACAGAGAAGAACAGACTGAATTGTGTTTTTTGGAAACAAATAACTTGGATCACGTTTTTTTCTTCCACAGACTGTTATTTTGTGACTTTATGCCAACATCTTGTAACATTGCCTAAATACCGTTAGCAACCTTTGTTCTGTGTCTTTGTATTACCACCAGGATGACAATATGTCCATTTCATAATTAAAAAAAAAAAAGGCAGAAAGAGAAAACTATTTCTAAAGAAACACTTAAGAGGAAAGTAAGACAACATTTCTTTAAACCATTACCCAATATGACCTTTTTAAAGGGGAACAGATCAAGGCAGTTAAAGCTCTAAATAGGATTAAAAGTGGGTTGTTGTGGTTATCTTGTACCATTTGTTTTGTTTGTTGAATATCTGCTGCTGTACTCTTCACTGTGGCATCTGAGAGATCACACATGGAGCACAGAAGATCCAAGTATGTATTGGCCTGCTCCTGCAGAGCCCGGAAATGTTTAACCTGAGGAAAGACAATCCGCAAATAAACTCTGGGACTGTGGAAATAATATCTTGTTTTATTACAATCAAGTATTTTTACTTTAGCTTATTTTTTCCATAAAATTAAATGTAGAAATATATTGTTATATTAGGTAAGCCTGCTATGTGATAATTATAGAAAGGAGTAACCCTTAAAAACTTGATTATTATCCAATTACCAAAGCACTTAAGAGACATGAATTAGCTAGCTTATTTCTTGGATAGAAACACAGAGTCTCAATAAGGTGACTGACTTTCCCAATGTGAATAGAAAGCAGGGCTTTATGAGATTATCAAAGTGTCTTATTCCTATAACTATAAAATTTTCCGGTGTCTGACAGATCATGAGGAATTTAGCCTAGTGGCACAATACACTTTGCCGCACCTTCTGACAACCTTCCGATGTCCCCACTATCTGTGATTGGCAAGATCAGACAACGTGACATTGTTAAGGGTCCTTGCTCTCAACACTGCCTGTAGGAGCTCATCTTTTGCTATGAAGACTTTCCTTATCCTAAAAGAATATTATTATATGAGTGCTAACAAGCAGGCCAATAACATATCTTATAGAGTCCCAGGGAGGAGGGATGAGTGACCACCTCATGCAGAGGGCCAGTGGCGGGTCCTTGCGGGCAAAAAATTGAACAAAATAACAGTGTACCCTTTTGGAATCTCCAACTGACTGTATTAGCAAGAATGCAGAGCACAAGCTGTGGGAAGTGATTATTCTGTACTTACACTTGTCCAGCTGTCCCTGATGTATTTGCCCCAGTTTCCCTCTTTCCCCATAAAAGAGATATAGGCAAACTGAGTCCAGCAAAGGGTTGTGGAGATATGGGACAATAGAATGGGGCATTTGGGCAGGTCTGAAGGCATTCTTCCTAAATGAGGGAAACTATTTTTCACACTATGAACAGTCAAGCACAGGAACAAGTCCCTTATCCTCAGGGATGGTCAGGGCCCTCAGCACACCAAAGGACTCTGCAGCCTCTATCCCTCTTCTCCACAACCTCCATCTCCTCCTCCTCAGGGTTTGGCTACCTCTGCTTAGACCCAGCCCTGACTCAGCCCAGCTGGGACCTAACCACCAGAAAGGCATAGAGAAGCCCAAGAGCTGCATGTAAGATCAGCCCCTCAACCACTTATGGGCCTCACCTGAGCTATACTCTAGCTGCATGTGTGCCTGGCTGATCCTCCTGGCCTTGCCTTGCTGCCCTGACCTGCTGCCTTCACCTGGGACTGGCCTCATCCCTACAAACTTGCCTGGTGACCACCAGCTGGGGAATGGCATCAGGGGCACTCTGCTCACCTAACCTTTGAGCTGCACTTCTGCACATCATTGGGAAGGTGCTGCCCTGGTGGTCCCACTGTTACATTCTGCTCCCCCTGTGCTTGTGGGTCTGCCATCTCTAGTACTTCAAGGTCTCTATTAAGTCAGATATTGGATGAGACAGCTCTGAATTCCAGCATTTTTAGCACCATACCAGTTTAGTTTAAAAAGAAGATACAAATCCAATGTAAAAAAGCGTTTTTACTGACAATAATCAAGAAGAAATGAAAGCATTCTTAATGGTCATTAGCCTAGTGGGCTAGAGGCAGTTCTATGCTCTTAGACTGAAAAACTGTTTTAATTGCCTGATAATTTTCTCTGTGTCCATGGTATTGTGAAACCAGGGCTCATAAGGAATACAGTAGACAGATGGGCATTTGGACAAGCAGACACAACCTCTCTGCTAAACATGTTTATAGAGTACCTGAGTAGATTTCTCTAACTAGCCAATAGTTTTCAGGTAATGTATTTCTAAGCATCAAGCAGAGCTAGCAAAAGTCCTCTTTGCTTTTCCATCTACAGTTATTTTTCATTCCAGGTATTCCTTTTGGAGTTGGGAATGAACAGTGAGGCTACACAGCTTTCTGAGAAGGCTAGAAAATATCTGATTTCTAGAAACTTAAATTCTTATCTGAACTCACCTTGTTAATAACTGAGCTTTTTCAAGTGCTAAATTTTTACCTGTTTAACTGCATCTGCCAGGCTGAAAGGTGTCCAAGTAGTTGGCTTTAGTTCTGACTGCACTGTAGACAGCCAAGTCTGGCACTGTTGTAGGGTATCCTGATGATTAACATGCTTCTGGAGCTCACGTTCCAAAGTCTGGTACACCTAAACCAAACATTTTGTAAGTTTATCACATTTTCAAATACAACTATTGTCTCTTCTCCTACCTTGAAAACTGCAGATAAAACAGAATTATTAAGCCTGTGGTTATTTTAGCCCTTGTACATAAAAGTACTAAAGGCTGAAAGCTCCTTAAGCTCTCACTGCATCTTGCTAATGTGTGAAGAAGATGGACAATATTTAATGCACAGCTTCTGAAAAGAAAGAATAAAGGTGCAAATGAAGAGCATGGTCTCTTATTTCTGTATTCTTATTCAACATTTTTCCATTGACCTTGTATAAAATTATTTTAAGGTTTTTTTTTTGGCATTGCTTTATTTAGTTTTTTGTTTGGTTTGGTTTGGATTTTTTTGTTTGTTTGTTTTTTTGACTGCTGGCTTGATCTCCTAATTGGTTTAACAGAATGATCCAGCTAGCCCTTCTTAACCGTATATTCTGGTTTTAATAAGAGAGACAGTATTTCCTAGCACATACTTGAGATCTGTTATGTATGTATTCAAACTATCAACACTAAGACTGCAATTTTCTCCCTAGTTTTTGAAGTAGGAATAGTCTATTTTTTTTTGCTGCAGCTAGTGTAACATGAAGGTAGTGAGGATGTAGGGAGATTAAGGTAAAAACTGATAGACCACTAGTTTTGCTGGCTGCAAGGCAACATTTGGATCATAAGGAATTCAGCTGTAGCACAGTAATGATGAAGTGCTACATTAGTAACCTGTAGGCTCAATTGAAATGAAAACAGTAGAAAAAATATTACACCGTTTAAAGAAATAACTCATAGAAATAATAATGCAGTTTATTCTTAAATGGCACCAAAAAAGTCTTTGAAAAAAGACTTACTCTTTGGGCTGTGCTACATATGGCAGAATAGCTGTCCCTTGTTCCCTGAAGATGGCTTTGTATGTTTTGCTTAAATTTTGCTTGAAGATGTTCTGAGCATTGATTGATCAAGTAATCACCTTTACTCTTAAGGTTGTTCAAACGATCTTCAAATCCTGCAATTTCTTCCATGATAGCCTAAGAAACAGACAAAATACTTTTGAAGAAATATGCCGTGATGCAGAATGTTTTTTCTCCCTCCTTCAAACACTTTTCATCTTTAGATTTGGAAAAGTTTTCAGACAGCATGTATTGTCATAGTCAAGCTATTAGACTGTATGCTCATTGTAAAGTCATAGTCAAAAGTTTTTACACAGATATCCCACAGAAACATCAGTAGCACTGTCATAATGTGTAAACACTCTCTGCTCAGACCCCAAGACTATCCTTAATCTTCCTTTGTTACATGCTCTCCAGGGATCCTGCAGCTTCTCTTGTGTCTGGTGATGAGAATTAAATCTCATGCTGAATCATATCTTATTCCATAAACTCTTTCACTGTGGAAGTTCTCTCCATTGACTTTGGCGGAGCCAAATTTTTATCGAAGGAGTTTACTTATAGAATAACACAGTAATCACAAAGAAGTAAAATATTTCAGTATTTGCCATTGGATTCTCAGTTTCAGCTAGTGGTGGGGAGGGTTGGCTTTTGTGTTCTTTAATCTCCTAGAGAGCATTGACTATCAATGTATTGAATGATTCTCACTAATAGCAACCATAACAATATCTTGAATAAAAGCAATGGAGGAAATGCTACAACCTAGTAGAATAACCTAAAACTAGAACAACCTAATGGAAGTACCTCTGCTTTCTGCACCTTTTTCTCCATTGCTGTTTTATCAACCATGTCAAATTTGGGGATCACATTTCTGGAGTTGTTAGCAGTTTCATACCAAGAAAATTTTCAATTTTAATTTTTTTTAACCTTAAAAGTGCCAAAGCAAAAAATACCTTAAGAGTAAAATGACCCCAATCTGATTTTTGTGGTTTATTTCTTGGGAAGTCTCAGCAAAAATCACACATAGAATTCAGATCAGAGTACAAGAAAACTGTTGTGTAAACACAGAATCATCCAAGAAATTATGCTAACAACAAGCTAGATTTGTTAACTGCATTAATGATACTGATGCTTGTTTACACAGTTAGCAGTAAGAGAAATAAAATAGATGAATGACAAATTAGAGGTCTGGAGTGGAGGCAGAGAAGCAAAGAACAAAAATTCTATTTTATCAGAAAAGAAAGTTTACCAATAGCAAACCCACCTTATGGTTAGCTAGTTGCTGAGTGATTATTTCAAGATTGTTATTTTCCACGAGGTCAGGGCTGACCAATCTGCTGGACATATGTAATAACCATTTCTCCCCTTCTTGCAAATCACTATTGTAATCCTCATGTTCTTTTACTCTCACCTCTAAGGTTTCAACATATGCCTGCAGGTCCACAATAACCAAAATTAAATTTTCAGGTAGTTACAAGAGTTTAAAAAACCCCCAAAAAAATCCCCAAACCATGAAGAGCCTGAAAGCATACTAAGAGTTATCATCTAAATTTATATTCCTGCGAGGGACTCTCACATGAATAGACTGTAAAGGAAGACACCAAAGGGATTACGTGTGTGGATAAACTCTGTGGTACTGAGCAGCATTTTCACTCTAGATGAAATACCGTACTTTGAAGACTGAGGAAAACATTGAAAAAATGAACTCTGTCAACTTGACATTAAGTTCACTTGCATTTGTTACAGTCTCTCTTTGAGAGACTGCACTTGACCCACCAGATGTTATGGTTGGCTGTCTGCTACTTACAGCCTTTGCATGTACATATTGTCTGTGTCTGTTCAAAGCAAATGAAGAATGTACACATTGAGTTAAAAGGTATTTATTCTTTTTAGGAAGCTTCTCTAAATTTAAGTGATCAGCATTATATCCAATGCAATGGCTATCACTTTTGTGGTACTGATCAGAGGTGTGTCTTTAAACTAAAAATCAACCTTGAAAAAAAAATAAAATAATCTCCTGTTGGTAGATGGATTGGCAATTAAATGTGCCTAGGTCAAACATAAGTACTAACATGGTTTGCAGAGCTTATCCTTGTTAGGAGTATAACCTATTAAAAGCTTTAGGAATAATCAACTTTAGGATGTATTTAGAAGCATTAGACCTTTCAAAGTACTACATAAATATGCACTAATGAATCAATGTTAATTAATAATGCCCTTGCTGAATTAAATTAGATCTGTCTTGCAGTTTATTTTCTCCAGTGACTTTTATTCAACAAGTAAACGAAACGGGGTTTGTGGAAGATCAAGCAGAAACAAGAGAAAAATATAATCCAAAGGCATCCAAAGAATCCTATGAAGTGCAATTAAAAATAGTAACAATAATACAGACTAGTCACTGATACATATCCCCTTAGTGCTATGAAGTACATAGACTTCACCTGCCACACTCAACATTCATTTCAGCTACTCTGGTTAGATTTATTTAGGTAGTATTTTCCATGTTTGAAAATTGCCTGTAATTTCTGCCCCCCACCCCAAAAGAAAACAAAACAAAAAAAAAAACAACAAAACAGCAAAAGTAATTAAAGGTAGCTGGCTCTTTGTACAGACATGACAGCATGAAATAAATAGTTAAATTCTTAAAGAGGGGTAAAAATATAACAAGTTGGAAGAAACCTGAGTTTTCTTCCTTTTTACCTTTGTTTTGCTGCAGAGTTCCTGGTAACTGCTCTGAAGGTCTTGAATGTTGTTCTTCAGAGTCACATCATTCACCAGATCAAAAAGTGCCTCTCCCTTTTCAATCACTGACTTTATTGAGGGCTCATGAGACAGAACAGTCTGTTGTATGGACTATAAAGCAAGCAAGAATTAAAATATAGCTAGTGATCACTGAAGATGTATTTCACTAACTTCCCTTTGTTCTGAAGCACAGCCTTCTACCTTTGCTTACCAGTGCAGGACTTGTTTCTCAGGCATACCCTGAGACAACAACTTTGCACACATCTAAAAACAATTGATCTTTTTGTGAGTGGCTAGTAGCATGACAGTCTGGAGCTGGTGAAGCAAAGGAAGTTCATATATATGAAGGGTCCAGTGCTAGGGATAAAACTTGATCAGAGGAACTAATTATGAAAATAGGTGGGAAAGTATCACCAAAGCCATTCCCTTAGTGAGAAGGCACGTAGATGAGTGCCTAGCACTGTACTCTCAGGAGTGCAACTCCCCGACCATGTAGAAAGCAAGCACACAGCTATGACATACAACTTTGAGTAGGGAAGCTGGCAAGGGGTAGTGGGCAGCTAAAGAAAGCAAGCCACAATGCTGTGTAGGTACTGCTCAGCAATTACCAAAACATTGGTTTGTTAACATTTTTTTAGCCACAAATATAATATGGACCACTATGAGTAGAGTTAACTCCACCTCAGCCAGACCCAGTACACATTTCATGAAACATTTGTAATTCTGGAATATTTTACAAAAACATCATTAGAAGAAGAAATTGCATTTGCTGGCAAATTTTCTACTCATTTCTGTGACTGGAAAATAACCTCAGACCTTTCAGTAAAATCCTAACTAAAAACATAGGAGGTCATAGCAGCTAACTGTCTTGGGTATCAATTGAGCTGGGACATCCAGCTTTAACCAGAAAGCTGCTTAAGTCAATGTAAACAGAGACAATGTCTGAAGTGAAGAAAGACCAACTGATTTCTATCTTCACTTAAACAGAAACAAATTCTGTTGAGTTCAACGCAATACTCATGTGTGCTCATAAAAGAATTTTGCTCTATAACAGGAAATTTTCAGCTGTGGAAGCCCTTTTAGGACATTCACATTTCAAATCCAGAGGCTCAGTCTGTTTTGTAGAGACAAGTATCATGCATGTTTTTGTTGATGCTGACTGGAACATCTAGATCAGAAACATCTCATGTATCTATTGAAGAAACTTGGACACCTGATCAGAGGATTTATTGAGAATCACTGGATTAAAATCAATTAAAATGAAATAACCCCTTTTTACCTTGTATTTGGACAATTGTGCTTTCTTCTCATAGAGTTCACTCTTTGGCTCTACTGGAGCATGTAAGATGGCTTGGTACTCCATAACCCATTGAGTCTGTGCCTTATACTTGTCTGAGAACTCCTTTACCAGTTGAAGACACTTCTCTGAAGTCATGTGCTCTTTTCTGATGGAGCCAGCCAGCTCTTCCAGCTGTTCCACATGATCTCCAATTTCTTTTCTTAACTGGTCAACTTCATTTTCTTCCATGTATTTCATAGCTCGCTCCCCCTTCTCACGAGCTGATTTCAATAAACTGTGGCCTATGTCCATATCACTCAATAGCAGCTGTGAAGGAAGTATTGGTTAACAGAAAATGTATGAAAATTCTTGCCTATTTTTCTTCTCTTTTTAAAAATTCATTGTAGTTCCTTTACCTAGAGGCTAACAATATTTTTTTAAATTTTGCAATGGACACAGAAGGAATTTCTAGGGAAAGTGAGTGGACTTTTCAGTATAAAATTGCCAGGAGTTAAGGTGGGTCAGGCTAGAAGGAATCAGATAAAGCAATTCTGCTCTGCACAAGGCTTGTGAATTTAAAAAGAGAAGCAGAGGGCTCTCAGGAGAGGATTTGTACTCCAAATTCTGGAATAGATGAAAGCTTTCCCTTAGCGTATTATGTTTAAGCTGCTTAAGCTGCAGGACATACGGAAAGCTCATCTATAACTTTGAAATGAAACATCAGTTCTACTACTGTTTCAATGAAGAGAAATAGGAAGCACTTCTTGCCACTGTGCATAGAAAAGATACAGTGCACAAGAAAATGTACTTGTGAGAAGAATTTAAGTTTTAACCTTACACTAAACAAATACAAGCATGTCTTATGGAAGGACAGGATTATATTATTTAGGACTATTTATAGCCTCAACAGCCAATCTGTGATCTAACAAGACATGAGAGCAGAAAGTTATATACTGTGTGGTCTTATCCCATGTTCTCTGGGGAAGGTAAAGTCAGAATTTTGAGCAGCTGTTAAAGATGCATGTTAAAATACAACCTCATTTTGGTGAACAGAAACAAACATTGCATTTAAGAAAGCTGTACCTCTAGTTTCTGCACTTTTTTCTCCATTGCTGTTTTATCAACCACGTCAAATTTGGTGATCACATTTTTGAAGTTCTTGTTAGTACCTCCATACCAATTTGTGTAAGCACTAAAAGACAATTCTGACTCCTCCATACAGCGTATTTCTTCTTCCAGAAACTTTACTTGCTCCTTCAAACAGATATGGAGGGTAGGGGGAAGAAATAGGGACCACCCATTATTGCTATTGGCCAAAGATAACAACTAATTGCTATTTATTGATAAAATCTGTTATACAAAGATTAAACATATAGGCTTTGAGTCCTTTCATAAATAGTACATAATTCTTACAGGGCTTTTGTCAGGGTGTACATACGGCAATCAATAATGCTAAAACTGAGCTAATACTAAACACTGAAAATGTACTCACATTTTGAACATTGAATTGTGACTTGTGATTACAGTATTATGAGACAATTACTACTTAAAGTAACCTGAAGACTGCACCTAACCAAATCAAATTTTCCCCATACTTATGTGTATCAGTGGCAACCTGAAAATATTTCTCTAGAGGTCAATTAGCATTCAAACATACTTTTTTCTGAATTTCTCCGCTGAAACTATCAAAAAAGATAGTAGCAGGGCATTATACCGCACTATCCTGATTATGTTTCTGTAATATATTTAATCAAATGAAATCTACATGTGTGTATATATACAAATGTGTATGTGAATGTTATACTATTGAGGCTACAGTAATGAAAAAAACTCTGATAAAGTCTAATTAGAAAAGTCTGTTTGTATTCGCTTCTTAACTGAAAATTTATGATGTTACAATGAATTAATTTTCATTCCTTACCAAGACATAAAGAAGAAGAGTTTGGTAGCGAGATGTAAGCTGTGTAGTCTGACTTCCCATTCTACTTGCAGGGAGATTTTCCTCTAGAATTTGCTGAGCCAATACCCCAACTTCCTCTACATCATCTTTGTAGATTGTAATGTCTTCATGCCACTTCTATGAGTAAGAAATTATCAAACTTATATGACCGATTCAAACATCTTAAACATATCAGGAATTGTAACTAAGTCAGGAAATCATTGGAAAGGAAAACAAACATATGGCTGTAAACATTCATTTACAACTGGAAAATAAAACAGAATCCAATGAAGGTTAATGTAACTGATATGCTGGAAGGTTTTTCATCCCATATGGACTGCATCTCATTACAACCAATTCAATACTTTTTGTATTTTTTTTCCCCCTCGAAAAATAATAATAGAAATGCAATCTGGACTTCCTTTAGATTTCACCTGTAAAGTGTAACCTGGAACTTTTTCAAATCTGCTTCCTGTATTTATTCAGAACTATGTCTTCTCCTTGCCGTGACTAAAGGAGAATTATTACATTGACACAGTAGAGACTTCATAACACAGTTGGACATATTTTACTCTTTTCCATTCCAGTGCCAATCTTTGTACCCAGTTACATCTTCACACACCTCAGAGCATATGAATTCCAGATCTCCCTGCAAGATTTCAACATTGTTATAGCCATACCTCTACCAGTAAAATGAGAGGAACCTGGATCCAAAAGCACAAAGTTCTCTAGGATTCATTTTAGTCACCACCTCAGGATAAATTGAAAGCTTGCTCTCTTTTTCACAGTGCAACCATGAATTGACATGGAAAACTCACATTATTTTGTTTAAGGAATGCCTTAACTATATTCTTTACCTTCATTTGTTGAAGCTGCATCTCCTTTGTTGTTCTCCCAGAACTCCTCCCAGTCCTGATGGCAACCTTCGCCTCCAGGTTTGTTAACCAGTCATTAACCTTCTGAAATTTTTTCTCCATTAGTCTCAGTCTGCTCACAGTGGCATTTAATTGGCTTCTTGCTTCAGAAAGCCTGTGCTGATAAACTTGCCAATCCTGCTGTAAGGATTCCAGGGCTCTGTCTTCTACCTGGGGGATACCCCAGGGAATTACCTCCTCTCTGGCATGGACAGCAGCATTCAATAACGCTTGTCCCTCTGCACAGTGGACCTGCAGCTCCTGTAAAGGCAAAGTTACAGTTATATTCCCCATATTAACAGCTTTCATTCACGTATGGCAAAAACCCCCTTGGTTCCACTTAAGACAGCAATGCATTCCCTTTTGTTATCTATGGTTAAACATATAATGGAGAGAGTCTTATCTCTAGTAAAACCAATGACAGCATGCTCACTTACAAAGCAAACCAAATATCCCTATTATTGACAAGTGAACTGCAGAAAATTACTGAAAAAGCATGCTTTGAATTCTTCCCCCTCCTGCCTGAGCCAGCATGGGATGGATGCAATCCATTCACCACAGCCTTAAATTCAAAACTTTCCAGATGTGGAAAGCAGACTGTAAGACGGATGCTAAAATTGAATCTCTTTAAAAACAGAGGCTTGTGTCGCACGGGACACGAAAGAAAGATGCAGACATGCGTTGAAGAGAGAGAGAGAGCCAAAACTGTGGGCCAAAAAGCTTGGCAGGACTCTCCTCCCAGACCCCGCACTTTATTTTATATCCTCTTAGAAACCACAGGGATTGGAGGGAGAAATTGCCACCTTTCCATCACAGTGGTCAAAAGAAATATCCATCAAATTTCTCTGCCCAGGAGAAAGGAATGCAAACAATAGAACACAGTTAGGAAAACATAGCTATGTTTACAGAGAATGTGTGAGAAACTGTTACAGAAGAATGAAAACATCGAAGAACTGCAAAACTCAGGGCAACAGGCTTCAATCTTTTAAAATAAACAAACCTATTTATTTTTCCACATGTTTGAGGCAACACTCCAGACTAATTTTTGGTACCCTCTCCTGGACATGTATGGAATTTTCATGCTTATTAGAATTTAATTAGAAAGTATGAAGTGATTCATACTGATTAGACAACATAAGCAGGAAATTACCTTAACAAAACACAGTTGTGTTTCATCTTAGATTGCATTTGAGATATATATCTACATTTACAATATGGGTTTCATAAAGTAACTATAATAAGCAGAAATATATGCAGAGTCCCTGAACATATAAAGATGTTCTCAGTATCCTGCATAAGGCAACAAACATTTCATATCTCAAATACAGACTTTGTGCTCCTTCAACAACAGGTATTAAAGCATTTTAAGTCAGCTTAAGATAATAACTGGGGAATAACTGAAGTACTATAGGTTCACCTTTCACTGTCACCGTAGCCTTGCTACCTCACTATGGAAGCCAGCCTACATGACTGGAACTGCCTGAAAGTAGGTGCATCTGCACTGTAAGCAATGAAAGATGAAAAGCCAATGAAAAATCTTTCTATATTCTATGAAACACAGGGAAAAGAGGTAGACCAAGATCTAACACAAATTCAATACTTGCCAGAAAGAATTAGTATGCCTGGAGATTTCATTCAAGAACTGATACTTCTTTCCAGAAACGAGCAACAATATTTCCACTACCTTTACTGAAACCAGTTTTGAGCAGCCAAGTGCTCATGTATAATGTGATTCCAAGTTGTTCTCAAGACATTTTTTGTCTGGCAATAAATGTTATCGTGTTATACAAGTAGGATTTTTTTTTTTTAAACTTACACTGTCACGTTATATACCTGTAAATCTCTGAGTGTTGCCTCCTGTTCCTGGACATCACCATCAAGATGTGATAAAGAGTCAAGTTTTTCCTGTTCCTTCTCCAGCCATACTTCAAAGGCCTTCAAATTTCTTTGGTACTCTTGATGTAAGGTAAGCAAACCTTCAGCTTTTGTTACAGCCTCCTGCATGTTAAAATATTTACAAATATGTATATCTATCTTAGTGTATTGTCAAACCAAGAAAACATAAAATATAAAACCATCAAGGGGAAAAGTTTGTATCTGATGCTGAACTTTCCTAGAATTCAAGAGTACTTGGATTCTGAAGATGGCTTCATCAATTACAGGGAAAGAGAGGCACATGTAGATGTACAGACACTTATTCTAAAAGATTCTTCACATAAATTTGTGACTTCTGAGATTTAGAGTTTTGATCTGGGATTACTTTTAAATAACACCTTAATGTCTAATAACAAATTATTTTCTTGATTTTTGTATCAATTTAAATTAACTTTGCTGAAGTGATTAATAAGCATATGAGCTTAGAAATTGCATTTTTTTTTTTGCAAGACTTTTTTTTTTTTTTTTTTGCAAATGGAATAGGAATCATCTATTAAGAGTGTCTACTATCTTAGGTTTGATGACTACCCAAGTTCTTTGCCCGCAGTTCCTACAGAGCACAGTAAGATTACCAGTCTTCTGTGTTCGTGGGTGAGCAAGTTACAACAATTTCACATCCCGGCACTAAAATATTACCATACCTGGAGTACAGAAGGAAAGGTTTCATATATTAGCACAAGACTAGTCTTTTTAAGTGCAAGAAAAACATACTACATGTAATTCACAACTTCTAAGAAATTATGGGAATGGGGAATCAAGTTCTGATGGAGACAAGACAGGCTGCATCTGAGAGCAGCAGGCTCATAAGAAGACAGACACTTTAATAAACAGCAGCCATGAACCTACTGTCTGCTTTACCTTTTATTTCTAATAGGTCTGTCTAGTGGGAGAAAGGAAGAAAAAAGTATTATCACATCTTTTACAAGGCCTGTCCATGCCCAGAAGTGGGAAGGGGGAAAGAGCATCCAGTTTTCTTGCCTCTCAACGGTGACTGTAGGGCATTATAGGTCTTGGTCTGCTCAGACTTGGGCCATAAACCCTTGGGGAATCTTGTCAGGTTTCCTGCCTTACCAAAGCATTATTGAAGTATTTGAGCATTCCTTACTTTTCAGCTATTTGTTTGGAAGTTTGAATTTCTTTCTAAGGGTTGATTGCACTCTTGACACTTAACATCATCACCAGAGCTGGGAATAGGGAAGACCAGTTGTCTGGGATATTAGGTGGAAGAGAAAGAAGGAACGCTTCTTGCTACATGAGGAAAGAGGTACGGAACTCTTGCCTGTGTGAACCACCATCCATTTCTTATTGTTCCTATGCTGTTGCTCAAGCTGAGCAAATATAAGCAGTCTGTACAGCTTTGTGCAGGAGGAAAAGGTAAAGGATAGAGCATCCCCATGCTAACAGGAATACTAGGTATTTACCAGCACTTCTCAGGACATACGTATCTCTTTGGCAAACATGACCAATTTTATTCACAAGGTCAAAAGAAAGAGCATGGCAATTTTTGCAGTTGTGGAAGAGAGGACAACTTATTTTCGGTTTGAAAAACTGAATTTTGGCCCTTTCTACATGACAAACGTATCATTGAGACAAAAAAATTCAATTTTACTACGCTGTTGTCTTGAAGTAAAGTTGGCCATCTGAGCATGCATGAGGCATTATTTAATTATCACAGAAAGTTGGGTTAACTGGAGATAATCACCTAGATTTAAATCTACCACCAGGTCTTTTATTATTTGTTCTTTATCTTATATCTTACACTAAACCTCATCCTGATTTTTATCTGTCTATGTCCTAATCTTTTCCAGCTATACAATATCAATATTTATCAGTAAATGTAGTACTGATCATTCTTGTCTCATTATAGTCAGTTTACTTGCTAATAAGGTTTATATTCAATAATAAGTCTTTGTAGCTGTCAACCATTTGTGAATCACCCGACTGACTGGTAACACTTATTGCAAACATACACTTATGCTAATCACAGGTTCAAAGATTTTTTTCATCTTTTCAGTCACAATGGATAAAATTATATCTGTGCTGAATTCAATGAAACCTTTGACATGGAGCTCCTCAGACTGTTCTCCTGATGAATTTTTCAAATTTTTAGAACCCATCAGAAAAGATATGAAGCTCAGTACAGGAAGACAGATTTATTAATCACCCTAGTAGGTTTCTGTGACGTTACATTACAGCTGTCCCCAAACTCTTAATCCTCATTTAATTGTAAAATAAATGATCAGTGAAAGATTTTTTTCCTTGCTGTCAACTAAACAAGGAATGCTATCAAGAAAAACTGTACCTTTGTTCTTTCTCTGAGGAACTTATACCTCTCCTGAAGGTCTTGGAGCTCAAGCTGAGCAATGTAATGCTCAGCCATCCCCTTTCCTTTCACTTCAATTGTCTCCAACAGGCTGTTGTGACTCAACACCTCTTCACTGAGTAGCTGCAAAATAGAAAGAGAAGAATACATAAAAGGCACCATTAAAACAAGACCGCAAATTAACCTTGCCAGTTACACAGGGTTTTTTATCACCTATAAGTTGATATGGATTTGTTGCTGATTTGTTGTAAATCAAACACACCTTTGCTTTGCTAAGGGCAGCTGTTTTTTCTCTCAGTTCAGCATACTGCCTTTCAGAAGCATTCATACTTGCTTCTACATTTTCCATCCACCTGGAAAACTGATTAACATCTTCCTGGTAACTTGTCCATTTGGAGAGAGCTCCTTCCAGTTGACTGTAATTAAAAAATACATATTTGTTGTGATAATGGAAGTTCCCATGCTATTTAAGCAGTGAGATATAGTCATATACAGATAATCTAGATTATATTTATGAGAGAAATATATCACAAGATAAGCAGTCTGTTAAAATCCTACAGGTTTTAACTAGGATCACTGTTTGGCTAATAAGGAGAAATTAATTTTCCAAACTTGGAATATTGAGTAGGTCTGTGACTTATGTAGCTAGCTGACATGTTCTAGGTTTAATAAATAAATTGCAACTGAAAGCATAAGACCCAGAATCAGAAGTTTTCTGTCCCTTCACATCCATCCAAAAGTTGCTGCATTCTAATGTTTAATTACCTTTGTTTCTTTAACTTGAAACATTTGCAACTAGTGATGCTCCACCAAAGAAGGCTACATTTTTTCCACTATATTTCTTTACTCTATGACTAGGAGCAGCACTATTGGATGCTGCAATTACAGTATGTTCTCTGGAATACTAGCAAGTGGAAAACCAGACAGGATCTTGACAGAGCAATCATTAATGTCCATGACAAAGTCTTGTCATTTCTGGGAAGGTTTCAAAACATCAAGTGCAACACAAACTAAAATACACAAGATTATGAACATGGAATCCAGTTTTAAGAGTATAGTGACAGTGAGTTAACAAAGCTTAGATAGCTTACAGTTTCCTCCTCTTCTTCTCCTTCAGATGAATATGTCATTTACAACCTCTAGACCTGCAGTGTTTGGCACATGCAATCAATTTGCATTAATTTGACTCTTGCAATAATAAAATCCAGGGAATTATTTTTCAAAAGTTTTAACAGTGCTTTGTTGCTAAACATCATGCTGCACTTCATGCTCTTTTTACCTCTTGCACTGGATACAAGCAGACAGCAGAGAAGCCCAGCTGTCCTTCAGATTTTGCAATTGCCCTTCAATCACTGGTACTCCCTCCATAGAAGTATTTTGCAGAACAGATTCACCTCTTGTAAGAACAATTTTCATTTGGACTTCTTTTTCTTGTTTCACTGCTAGCAGACCCTAAAAAGTGAGTATATATATTTTATTTTTATTATTAACTGGGCATGAATATTCTTACTGGCTTTAATGGAACATGACCTGATGATATTTACCAGCTTGCGGTCAACTGCAAGATGGACAGTGGGGTTCACAGCTGGGCTTCACAAACAAAAGTGACTTTTAATGGGTATGTTCAGGCTATTAAAAAACCCCTTCGTTGACAGGGAACTTTTTATGGAATCTGTGCAGGTACTTAGAGTATATTAGAGAAGGTACTGTTCAGTGGAAAGGCTGACATTCCAAAGAAAATGTTATTTAGATGGAAAACAGGAGGATTCATTCACAGAGACAAGAAGATGTAATGACAAAGCTCTAATACAGGGCTTAAATACAGTTCTACCACTCCAGGGTCTATTTGCAACATAAAAGTATCAATGTATAAACTCCATAGCCTGTCAGCAACGTCAGCCTAGGGACTCCAGCTCCTGGAGCTGCGCAGTTGCAAACTTACAGTTTCTAACACCATGTAAAGTCATGAAAAGCCTGAAAACATGAACCCAAAAGACTGAATGAAAAAAAGCAAAAACATAATTTTAGTATTATGCTACAGTCTTTTGCTTTTTGATATATTCTTATAATTTTGAGGATTTTTTCTCAAAATCCAACATATCAATAACATGAAAATATTGTTTTCTGAATAGTGCTCTTTAACATTATTGTGCTCTTTTATCAGTAGATGCTGTTTTTTTAACTGTAGTCACCATTTTAAAAGCAAACTATTATAGGAAAAGGTTTTCTGAATCAACTGTATCACCTGCAAAATCTAGGAATACATATTAAAATATATTAAAATAACAGAAGTGAATATGTTACTTCTTTCATTTAACCTCCAGTAACCACACATCTTTTGAGTACTTCAAGAATTTTCATATAAGCAGTTCTTAAGTCATTAAGGTCCTTATATGCTTCTTAGAGAAAAGGTCTAATAACATGCTATTTCTGCTTCAAATAGAGATATTTTTGAGTAAATTGAAAATCAGTATCTGAACAACAGTTATGAGACTAATATGCAACAACTAAGTACCCTATATTTGTATTCTTCATATAGACCTAAAAAAAGCAGGTTTTGGACTCTTGTTTCCATACCTCTAGTTTTAACATCCGGCTGTCCAGAACACTCTTGTCTGCAGTGGGATGACAGTAGGAATCCAGCATGTGAACAGCATCAGCAACCCAGTCCTGGAGGTCCTTGACACTCTGCGAGAACTGCTGGTGCTCTGCTACAATCCTATCCATTCTGGAAACTTTCTCCTGCAATTCATAGATCAATTAGCACCAACAGCTATTTAAAGGATTGCCTATTCCCCATGCCGACTTAGGGACTATAGAACGAGTCTCAGAAATTTGCTTCATACATTGATAATTACAAGTACACTTATGCATGGAATGAATTTTGCACAAACACATGCATAAATGAATTGTCCAGACATAAAACACAAGTGAAAATTTCAGAAATGTCTTTTTTTATTTTTCACATGTAAAGCATCAGTTTTCTGGTTGTGCTTTTTCTTAAACATCTGGTAAATCACATCTAAACTCCGTGTCAGTGTTGCAATGGAAGATAACTTGTGAAACAGGCCAGTGCAAAGACAGATTTAAGCCTGTCAAGCTATGCCACTGCAGCAAGATGGCTTTGTTGATATCTGCAAAAGAGACCTGTTTTCCTCAGTGACTCTCATTGGTATAACCATTGTTCTGAAAAATCACTGACACACAAATCAAAAACAAATGCTCAAGTCACATTGCTAAAAGACTTGAGGTAAACAGAAATACAGAGCAGAGTGTATTTCCCACCGTGACAGAGAATAAAGTTGAGTCAATGAAACAGGCTTTGGAAATTACTGAAAGGGATCTTTCTCAAGATCAATGGCTATCCAAAGAGTTTCAGGATTTCTCTAATAGGCTGGATCATATGTATCCCGCACCTTAGATGACACCTTCTCATCCTGGTATCTCCTACAAGTTCTGTTCACATAAGTTCATGTTAGTAGCTCATACATCTTTCAACTTCTTATTTTGCAGACATGAAAATTTATTTGGTCATGCACGCAATCATTTTCAATCAGTCACTGATATGGTTTATAATTCTTATTTCCACATAAAAAGTAGAATTTGACAAAGTAGCAATCCCTCAAGCACAAATACTTTCTGAATTGAATTGTTATTCCAAAACATATTTCCTATATCCTTAATCATTCTAGCTATTGTAACAACTGTAAGCCTACTTCATATCAAGCCTCCTTCATGATATTAACTTTGAGAAAAATAATACTCTTAATATGAAGGCCTTCTTATCTGTTTACACAATATAGACAGTAGAACTGTTAAGTGGTGAAGTGTGTCAAGCACACCTGAGAGTTACGTTAAACACTTGGTTCTTGGCCTGATGGTTTAGAATTTGGCCTATGCTTCCCTGTGAAACTTCAAAAACCTTAAGAAGTATAGTTTTTTAGAAGGCCAATCTATTACTTTCATAATGCAATTAACCATCATTATAGGATGAGATGAAATAATAATTTATCTGCATTCTGTATCTTCTAAAAAAAACAAATCCTCTGCTAATTTTTGAAAAATATCTCTTTCAAATGCCACTTATTACAAAACTAAAATATCTTCAGTGCTTGAAATAATCAAAATCAGGTCAGATTATTGTATAATCAGGTGGTGTTTACTTCTTAATCAATTAAAAAAAAATTTAAAAATCACGGTTACATTTTTTTGACGGTCCTTACCCTCCACTCCTAAAAGTCAATATGAAAGACAAAATAGCTCAGACATATCACAGTGCAAGCAAACAAGACAACTGCAGTGTTGCATATTTCAGTCTTTATTTTTCCCCCCATACATCAAAGGAATTGCTTAAAAGCACATACACTGGGTGCATTACCTTTGTCAGATTGCTTAGAGTAAGATACTGAGAAGACAACTGAGACACTCTGCGCATAAAGCTTTTGCTGACAGCTTGTTCTTCCCACAGCTGCTGAGCTTTCTCTTTTAGCCTGTTGAGCTGATGCTCATGGCAGCTTATTTCCTCAAGGACAGACTGTAAAGCACAAGCACGGTAATAATAAGAGTGGGTGCAAGAAAGCAGGAAATAGAGAAGCATGAAGGTGCCATGAAAAATAGAAGTGACATATGGCAAGCTTTCTGAGAAAGGCACAGCATACGGATACAGCAATGGAGCAGCATGTCATCAGAAATGTGGAGATGCAAAACTTGATGGAACAGGATCATCAACAGCAAACGTTGAAAACAATTCTCATTTTATTTAGAGGTCAGGATGACAGAATGACCAAGCTTTTGTAAGGAATCAATGAGGCCAAGAGGATGGGACAGGTAGTCTGATGGTGTTAAGAACACTTAGAAGTCACCTGCAGCTTTTGCTGTTCTCTCCTCTTGGAAGGAAGATCATAAAGCCTACTGCTACTTCCTTGTACTATTTTCTCAGTTGTGCTCAGCCACTCCTGCAGAGGCTCAGCAGTTGCTTCAAAGTCCTTCATCTGGATCTTTAAGTTCTGGGAAGACATGTAAAATTCTGTCAACAGTCCCAGTGCACTGGACATAACTTAATTCACAAGACACAGATCAAGCACTCAAAACAGATGTATAATTGTAGGCAAATTAAACACATCTCTTCAAATAAATTACATCAGTTCTGCCTCTTCCTATCCCACAGACACTGAAATAAATGTTTGATAGGAGACATTTTTAAAAAGTAAAATAGAAGCAACAATGTACTACATAGCTGAAGGGAGGCTGAAGCAAATTTCTTCTTAGTGGAAGGCTTTACAGATCTTATGAGATTTCACTCAATCTGATCCTAATTCACATAACTAAGGCCATCTAAATAAAGGCTAATTTGAGATAAGACTTATCTAATATCTGACTTCAGTCATTCACACTGACCCCTTCTTAAACAAGCTGCTACTATTTCTAGGTGATGTCTGACTAAGTTCAACCCAGTCCTGGAGAACACTTCCAGTTGTATTCTTTTTTAGTGCAAAATTTTGGTAATAAGAATGTGTGCATTAAAGGCATATGTAGGCATTCCTTCAATGCCTGCATACTTTTCTTGTAGGCTTATTCTGCATTATTTAATAAAACAGCATCTGACATAATTCATACGGAATATAAACCTGAACAGCATAGCTCCTGTGCCCTAGTTATTTTAATTTATTTTTTCTCCCATCCATACTTAGTTTTCACTTTAGCTATACCCTTATCACTTAAACATCAGAATGAAAAACTAAACTTACAAGACTGAAAAATGCTTGACTCAAAAAGACTAACCTCTGAGAACACCCTCTTTCCATGGCAACCTGAGATGAAGAAAGGTAATTCCTTGCTACCTGAGAATTTTCTTTGAAATGCATTCTTACATAATGCATAAAGTGTATTCAAACTTTTTCTCAGCTATCTAGGCAACACTGGTTTGAAGCAAGAATGCCAAGGAACTTCTATGCTATGCAGGAATTCGAGACAAGACCTTTTGACCTTAAAACCTCTGACCTTAAAAAGTTTATGATTTTAAGGTATTCACCACCTACTGTTTAAATTGTGAGTTCTGAACTGAGAAGGGCACTGGCATTTATTTTAAAAGTTGCTCAAATAAATAAGTACATTTCACTTATTGGCAATATGAGACACAACATTTACACACTGTACTGGGACTATTCAATCAGCAGCAGTGTCAGAAACATGTACTAAAACAGTTTTTCAAAAAGAAAATGTGTTTTAGTAATCCAGTACATTTGATGAGACTCTAATGAATTTGAGCAAGTGCTGTCTTGGTTTCTGAATAACACCCTTCTGCATGAAATACCCCACTTAAAGTGAAATCAGGTCATAAAGATAGAAGTAAACAAAAGTAAAATGTAAGCAGAAGAATAAGACTTCTTGAAAACAGCTATTGTCACATACCAAACAGTTTGTCACATACCAAACACAGCTATATACAAAATCTAAACTGCACTGTTTGAAAGAGAAGCAAGAAGGAAATTTAGTTCCAGTCTATCCCCATTGTGACTAGTTCAGTACCTCCAATGAAGATTTCTTCTGGTGGAGAGTGGTGATAAAATTTTTCCAATCTTCTTTAGCAGTAGCAGATTTGTCCTGGATAGCTTTAGCCTTTTCCTTTGGTAAAACAGAGCACAGCAGTTCTCCTTTGGATGCTACCAGGTTTAGCTTTTGTTGCCCATTCTCACTTTCTGATAAGAATTCCTAAAAATAGTAAAAAAAGAAGCTAATTGGTCCGCTTTGGGTCCCAGTAAAGTCAAGCTCCCAGAAAATTTATCGGAGTTTACTGTTTCTGCACACTTAACGTGTCTTTCAGTACATTCACTTTGGTATCGTTTGTATTTATGGGATTTACAGACAACAACTACTTAATCCAGAAAAGCCATATGTCTAAACAATGTATATATTAAGACTCTAGGATTACCTGTATATTCTGTATTTCATGAGACAATTATTGGCCTTTAAGTTTGGAAATATACTTCTTTAAATATCCCTAGTATAGACAGTGACAAAACTTTCATTTCAGGGAACTATTAATCCTGACAGAGATAACACAGGGACACACTGAGATGCACACATATGACTGAAGCCTTGCCCATGGGCAAGTTTCAACTGTGCTGGACTTCCCACAAGTGTGTAGGAGTGTGGGCTGGTGCTTAGAACCTGAGCAATGCCCAATCTATGTGATTTATGTCTCTGCATCCTTAATTTACCTTCACTGTTTGAAAGTATTCTTCTTCGGAGAAACCTTGCACAATACTGGTGTGAAAGAAGCGTGTGGGAAAATGCATGTGCAAGAATTATACAGAAATGTAAGGAAACAGACACATTTTAAAATTCCTATTCAATGGGATAATCTCTATGTAACTTGCAATTATTAAAAAAACTTTGTGAGCATTTAGGACTCAAAAAAATTTAGCAGTCTTAAATATCAATATTTTAAACTGTTACTATCATGATTATGTAATACAAGAATAGTTTTTATATCCATAATCATGAGGTTACAGCCATGCTCATGAGTAACAGGCTTGATACCAAAATTATTAGGTCAGGTTCTGATTGAATGTTACACTAGAGGTCTTAGTAGAGAATGCAAAGGGTCTGTTAACTTTGAGATACTTGGTTTATAAGTTCTGACTACATTAAAATCAAAGATATTTGTGACTTAATGATGTCAAATGTGCTAAGAGACAGAGCATTAACTTTCAAGAAAAATAAATTTTTAAGTTTATACAGGTTACCAAGACATCCCTAGAAGTCCTAAAGCAGTCCAAAAAAAGGTTTATTTTAGCTAAGTTAGCTTTCACAGAGATTGAGACCAAGGTATGGTTTTATATTATGAGGTGGCTGCAGTGATAAAGAAAAAACTTTACCACTCTTGAAAAAAAACTAAACAAACACCAGCCTTGCTAAAACATTTATATTTCATGTAAAAAATTACCAGAACTTTTCCCCCTTCTAGAGATATTCTCATTATGGTGTAGTCAAATATTTGATATATTAATACAGAACTGTTTGCGCTTTTAAGTAAACCACTTAAGCAAGGGAAAGTGCATTTACCAAAATGAGGAGGAAGTTATTTGGCTTTTGGTGTTTTCAGAAGATATGAATTTCTTCTGTTATACTGTCTAACTAAATGTGTAACAGCCTCAAAATTTACTCTCATTTTGGTATTTTCAGTTAAAATGATAGTTGCATTCAAAATAAAAGTATTTCTTTCAACTAATTTATTAAAATATACTTTCAATTGGCAATCCTTTCCCCAGAACTGGGGCTTATTTTTGTTTTATGTGAAAAATATACTTTTTAAATGCCTTCCCTCACTGCATACAATTTAACTCTGGTCTTGTACCATAAGGGCTCCACTTTCATAAAGGACAAAAAATATTCACATAACTGTGAAATAATTCCAGGTACTCAGACTTGATTCTGATATTGTTCTGATTTTACAGTACTTTCTCACCTAAACCACATATTTTTTCCTATTGTAAAAAAGAAACAGACAAGGAAAATTACTATGAGACATAACTACTTACAAACTGTAGCCCAACAATTAAACAAAGTAGATTAACTAAGAAAAAAAGAAAGTGTTTATTTCCTTGCAATGAGTCACCTTTAGTGTTAACAGTAACAACATTAACAAAAAATAGTAACTAAGCAAACAATTAAATCTGAGCTGTATATGAAATTGATTGGGTCCCCCTTAGAGTAGTATTTTGCTGCTATAAAGTTACCTGTATTTTCTGCAGATTTGCTGAAGCTTCATTGATATTTTGAGGCACGTCAAAGCAATTGGCAGTGGTCACTTTTGCATTGACCAGCCACTGCTGGAAATCCCTGAAAGCCGTCCGAAATCTTTGCTGCAAGATCTGCTCTTTGCTCTGACATCCTTTTGAAGCTTGCAGGCGGAGGCTGGGTTTATCACATCAGGGAAGAAGAAGAAGAGAGCGAGGGAGGGAGGGAGGAAAGGCAGGTCTCTGTTAGGTGACAATGCTATTATTTAGTTCTCTGAAACACAATGGTAAGGGTAGGTTAACCTGGATTCCTCCTACCAAATTTATGCACTTAACTGAGGCACCAGGAAATCCATTAGAAGCTTTCAGTTCTCAAAAGTGAAGCATGTAAATTGGGACATAACTGTCACAGATATGACAGGTACAAATGTTTCCAGAGAGTGACTCAGTACACCTAAGCACGAACGTATTCTGCAAGCCGCTTTCTCTCTCTAGGGAGAAGGCACAGGACTACAGCGATTAAAATTCTAATTTCTGTGGCTCTGTTAAGTACACAAGGTTATAAAGGATCAATCTGAGTTATCACATCTTTCAGCAGCTACAGAAGCCAGAAGCTATAATCCCTTCAAGAAACAACAGAACCTTGTGTCTGAAATGCAGGTGTCACCCTCCAAAGTAAATCAGATAGAGTGACCTGAGAGAAAACAAGAAAGCAAGACAATGCTACCTTCCCTAGCTAGTTCCTGTTTCAAGAAATCAACTAATCAAAGAAGAATAATCTGAAGGACAAAATAAAAAAAAAATCTCAGCTAGCTGGTATAGCTTGTTGTCCTTCAGACAAGTAAGACATACTGGTACCTCACAATTTTTTACAAGGACTCCTGTAATAGGTCTGATATAGATATACATTTAGTTTCAGCTGATTTTAGTGGCATAGCCTAGTTTTTAGGAAAAAAAAAATCAAATTACTACTTTTTAGAACTTATGTTGACACCAAAATCAAAATAATGATTCTAACTACTGCATACCTCTATTTCTAATTCTAAAATTCTAATTAATGGTTCCCTAAAAGACAGCTCCCCCCACCCCCACACATAAGATTAACTATAAACAAGATGAATATGTACCTGTTATAGTCCTTAATTAATCCTGAAACTTTTGAAGAATGAGTACTTAAATCCCTGGAAAATCTACAAAGATCATTCAATTGAGTTTTGATCTCATCTGTCATTTGCTCAGACTTTACAAGAGCATCCAATGTTTCCTGTTGAAACAAAATAAATGAAAAATACTGGTAAGTAAATGTAAAAAAAAAATATGTCTCTTCTGAATCAAAGTTTATCAGAATTTAAATTAATTAATTTATGATCCATATATATTTACTTTCAAGAGTATTTTAGCAGTCAAACCTACAGAATCTTATTTGAAACTGTGAGCTTTTAGAGACCGAATTTCTGGATGCCTCAACTTCCTTAACTCAAAATGTTCTTGAACATCATTTTAAGATATAAATTTCATTTTAATAAATGTGCTATAGTATTGTCAATTAGCTGTAAACATATGACTAGGCAATAGCAAATGATACATGTTTCTAGAAATATAATTAGCCCATTGCCTTCAGTTTAACAAGTTCAGTAAAAACTCTTTTGAGCTGTATCCAAAAAGTTAATTTACGCACAAAGCTTTTTATCTGCTTCATCTCTTTCACAGATTACTTCATAATGTAAAAGTACAGCTGCTCACAATCCTGTGAGAGTAACTGGGTTACTGCCTGTCATTGATGCACTGGAAAGGTTCTTGCTTTGCAGACAGCTAAGCCAACAACAACAAAAAAAGAGGTTTCGTTGGCTTTGCTTGCATCACAGGGAGAGGTGTGATAAGTACTCCAACAAAAACAGTGCTTGATGATGTCCACAGCACCTCCACTGCAGAATCCTGCCAGCTACTCCAGCATAATGAGGAGTGCAGACTTGGCTCCTTGCCTCACTAGGAACTAAATTCTTCAGACATTCCTCTTAGACTAACAGAGAGCTTCTGCAGAGCAGGCACACCAGAGCATGTGGCATATTTAGAATAGTTTGGCTGAAGTGTCAGTCTGGAAGAAACTCACAATATAAACTTCAGAAACAGACCATATTAAGGTGAAGACAGATTTGAACAGGGACCTGGAAGTGGGAGATAAGGATGTCCCAAATCACATTTCTGAATATATATATATATATATATATATACATACATATTCAGNNNNGGTGGATAATTGAAAATATACACAATAAACAGTTCAGCACAAACTTCAGGAAAAGTACAAATGATATTTTGCTGCAGCAGATTTTCAGGACTCCTCTGATTTACATTATTCATTATCATATTATGGACTATCTTCTTTGAGCCACTCATACACTAGAAATCTCCTCAATCATGATTAATAGATGCTTGAAATAGTCAGTTGTTTCAGTGCCATATAAAGTAGCACTTGAACTAAGTAATTATGTAAGAGCAATGATGCTTAGAAAAAGCCTTAAACTATTCTTTGCTTATGTTACTTTATATTAAAACTACTGAAACCATTTTTTGGGAAAGCATTAGAAAAAGACCACAATGGACATTACTTAAACACAGAATGTCATAAATTGCCTAGGGCAGGAATCACCACAATGAAATGCTACCAGTCTTTTTTTTTTTTTTTTTGAAAAAAAACATGTCTTAAGGCTAGAACAAGAACTGCCTGTTCTCAACAAAATTTTTCAGTTTCAAATAACCTGCCTCAATAGCTACTAAAAGGTTATTCTAATTACATACAGCCTTAGGCATAACCTATTAACAAACAGGAGAAATAACTTGCAAAACAGGGTAAATTTAACAATGGCATTTTTCCATACAGTAATATCACTGTTGCAGGCACTTGGATTTAATATTGAATCTGACAATTACCAAAATAATTTGCTGAATTGCAAGTGCAAAATCTGTTGCTCTTATGTTGCATATACCCAAGGGAACAGAGCTTGACTATAACAGAGTAACAGAATGATCTTGCTAATTCTGAGAATTAGGAGATGTATTTTTAATTTGTGGCCTTGGCTAACATGGCAACAGAATCACTGTGAGACAATAGAAATGGAAACTACAATGCTCTTTTACATTCACAATAAGGCCTATCCCTGGGGTCCAAAAATGGAGATTACAGTCACATTTCCTCTAACTATAAATAAAATTACATAGTAAAGCTGTGCATAGTTATGCCTTGAGATGCCTCTGCATTCTCCTCATTAGCCAAAGTTTACAGCTGTGTAATCTAAATAAAGTGTTGTTACAGAGAGCTACAGTACATATATATATATATACACTACTAATAAAAGCAATATCCTTTTAATTTAGTATTTCTCCATTTATAAAAGAAAAAAAATGCCTGATGTGTTGATAACAAGCCCGTGTCTTCCTTGCCTTTTTAAAAACATATATACATGGAACACTTTGCATATTTGTGCCATTATTTGCTTCATCTTCAAGTCAGCTTTGCTACTTCTACAGATACATACAGGCACTCAAGCAAGCAGGTTGCATAAATTGGTGCAGGGAATTCTGTGAAAGAGGAACCCACAGAAATAACTTGGCACAGACACTGGAGAAGGAGATGAATAATCTCAGTTCAAAGAAAAGGTGTTCTGGGGTTTTTTGAATATGACTTCAGCCAAGGGGTCAGAAAGCAGGCAGCAGACACTTCTCTCCCTTTACTGAAACTGCTTTATTGAAATACTGCTTTGAAAGAGAAATACTGTGTATCTTTCATCTGTGATTCACTGTGGTTGAGATACTTACAAACGTATCTTGATTGTTGCAAATATGTGTATATATTTACATGGTGTCTGTGTGTGTGTGTGATACACACATGGGGAATTTTTTGCTGGAAGACAATCGGAAACAGAAACAACCTCTATTTGTCTAAATTCCACTGCATTCCAAAGCACAGCAATTAGCAATTATACCAGTTTCCAGATTAACTTCTTTAAATACTGGACAAGATCTCAACGTGCATAATGTAAAGTATATTTCAAGAAAAGTCAAGTATAACCTTAATACACCCCTGACAAACTGTAAGTCAGAAATGGCTCCAGTTGCTTACTTGGCTTTTAGGAAATGTTTCACATTTCCTCCATCAAAGGCTACCCCGGCTTGAACCACCGAGCAACTTGGAAGCGCAGCCCAGAGTCGGTGTGCCAGATCCTTGGCTTTCTCACAGGGGCAAGCCCTGGGTTTAACAACTAAAGTCCAGGCAGCGTTTGCTAAACCTGGTACAGCAGAGGCCAGGGGGCGGGACGTCTTCTGCCAACACTGCTCGCTGTGATCACCGTAACACAGCGTTTGGAAAGTTGGGGCTTCACAGAAACATCTTTCCCAAGTCTTGATTTTATGATGTACTTGATAGTCCCCCTTGGCGGAAGTTTGGAAGTGACCACACATTTACAACGCAAAAGCTGCTAGGAAAAGAGACATGCTCTTACTTTCTCCTTGCGCCAGCTCTCCACCACCTCGGCGTCGGTGCTGCGGCCGTCGGCGGGGGCCAGCCCCTGCGCCCAGGCGGCGAGCTGCCCGCCCAGCCGCTGCACAGCCTCCTCCAGCCGCCCGGCCTGCGCCGCGAACTCCCGCTCCGACAGGGCCATCTGGCTCAGCAGGTCCCGCAGGCCGTCCTGGCTGCGGCGGGCGCTCTCCTCCCACTGCCGCCAGTCGGCCTGCAGCGCCTGCATCTCGGCGGCC
>VZRZ01004847.1:0-38442 GCA_013398175.1 Climacteris rufus
CATCTTCCCCTCCGGCCGCGGCCGGGACGCGGACTTTTCTATTAAATTCTGAGCGCACCCCGGCTGTCGAGTCGATCGTTGCTCGCCGTGAGCAGTCTCAGGTGTGTCTGAGAGTCGCGGCCCGGTGCGCCCTTGCCTCGGGGTTCGGAGCTCTTGCGGTTCTCGCGGACCTCCATAGTGGATGGGCGCAGCTCCCTCCCGCTACAGTGTTGCCTGAAACTCTGAGTAGCCACTTTCCTTGACTTTTCCTTATTCTCTCCTGCCACCTGCTGGGCATCGCGCAATTTCCTATACGTTCTTTACAAGATGACATAAATGTTAGGAGTACATATTTGTCTTCCAATTGTTTTTGCTCTTTCAGTCTCATAATGACAATTTTCAGTATTACTATGGTTTTCACCTACAGCACAACATAACATTTTTTTCGCCTGTTAGATTTGGGTATAAATAGCCTATCTTTGTAAGTAGTAATTATTTCTAAGAGTAGCAGTAGAACTGATTTGGTTTCATTTTGCTTTTTTCTCCTTTGTGAGTAGCGCTAAATCCTGTTAATCTCCTTTTTCTGATGCTGCTTACAGTTTACTGGGAATTTATATGACAGTACTTTTTAAAGAAACTTAACCAGGTACAATTTACACTGAATATAATTGTCAGAAACAGCATGTCCGCTTTATTATTCTTTCTTTTTTTTCCGATGTGGAGTTGGGCTTACATATGCCCTGGAACTCTTTTAAGCAGCACTTCATCTGGATATATATATCCTAGAAGATGATGAACAACTCTTACTAATTCATAAAGCCACAGGCTAACTATGACGTTAATTATTCATGAAAATTCTGAAAGATTTTCTTCTAGTTTGTTGGTTTCTTTTTTTTAATTCGTTCCCCATTTTTAAGTTCTTTTCTTAGATGTGGCTGGTTGGGGGGGGTGTTATGGTTTTCTGTGGGGGGTTGTTTTGTTTCGGTTTTGATTGTTTTTTTGGCTTGGTTTGGTTTTTATTTCAGAAAATCATTGGAAAACGTCTTTATATGTAGGTGAAGTTCTGAGTTGTATGCTAGAAACACTAAGCTGACTTCTTTATATCTTTCAGTGAGTGTTGAACATGCACAATGTGAGGATGTCAGCTTAAACTGAATTACAAAATGACTCCCAGCTGCAGCAAGCAGCAGTCATCATGAAATGGCTGCTCTGGCCTTTGTTCTTATATATGGTGTGAAACATTTACAGATATGTGCAGCCTCAGAAAGCAATGTTTCACACTCATGGTATTTGTATTTAGTACTTTTCTGAGTTATATTTTCACTCACTTATGTGTCATCTGGTTATCTTCCCCCTCTTTATCTACTTCAGTACATGCTGAAGAATCCACTTGATAATCTCCTTTTGTGTGCAAGGGTTAAAATCTTCACAAAACAGCAAAGTAGCAGGGACTCACTGTTCTCTGAATTTTGTGTGTTTATGCAAAATTCCAAGGGCCAAAGACTGGATGAATGATCTCTTGACAGCTTTGCCTCATTTGTCTGTCCATTTGTATCATTAGGTTACAGATAATTCTTTCTCTTTTGTAAATGCTCAGTAAAAAGATTTTGCTACAGTAGTATTAAGACAAGAGAAGCATCAAAAACTAAAGGAGGAATGTAAGTCCCTTTCTTCTAGAAGAATCAATTGATATTCTAAGTCAGTATAACAGAAAGTGAAAGTGGGAAAAAAGTCCTATTATGTTCATATGTTACAATGCAAGATGTATTTTGCTAAAACTAGAACATTGATTTAATAGGTTTTGAAACACGCAGGCAGACATTCCCTTATCCCTCAGAGTTTGTGCTGTTACACCGTAACAGGAATTTGGTTAACTGGTATCAATGGAGTTGGGAAACTCCATCGACTTATCTTGCCGTGTGGAGGAAAAGAAAAAATTCCACAAGGGTTAGAAATTTTGCGAACATCCTTGACTTCCCTCACTACACTATACCAAAACTTTATCTGCTTGTGCCATATCTGGACTTTCCAAAGGGCAATAACTGTTCATTGCTTGGAGACAAGAAGGCCTCGTTCACATCCTTCCCCTACAATTCTGGAAAGAACTCTAATATGGTTCTTAGAAAAGCACTGTAGGTCACATCACTCTTCAGTCAGCTTTTGGAATCTGTGACCTGGAAAATGTCTCTTTCTAGTCCATATTTATTATTAGATCTGTACTGTTGACTAACCATAAAATGTTTTTTTCTTATAATTCTCATCTTTTTGCCAGCTCCAACAGCAGATTTAGGTAAAATGCTGTGTGAGAAACTCCTGGTGTTCCACCTGAGAGAAAAACAAAAGTAACAGTCCATTTCAGTTTCTGCATGCTGAGTAGAAGGATTTCCATCCTCTCAAGAGGGTTAGTGGACAAAGGCTGAAAGACAGAGATGCAGTTTTCATCTGTATTTGAATGGCATGAATTTGAATTGCTGCGAATTAAAAATTCTGTTGTTTCCTGACAACGAGGCATGCTCACTTGTACAAGAAAAAGAGAAATAAAATATATGTCTTTCAAATGTGGAATACAGTCTTAAAATATTTTGAAGTGCATATCTCTCTATAACCCTTGGCCTATACCCGGAAATTGTCAGACAAATAAAATAAGATTGTTCTACAACCAAACTAAGAGCCCCACCCTTGTGGAAGTCACAACACTTGGTGAAGAATTTGGGTGCTATTCAATTATGCATGGGGTATCGAAAATACTGAACCAACCTTTCTTACAGGACATTTTGTCTTTACTAGTCATTCAGGAAAATAATTGTCAGTAGGCATAGGGGAAAATAAGGGAAACCTATGACTCTTTTAAGTAGAAGAAAGCAGGGATTCATTATTTGCTTAACAGTAGAACACCTGTGACAGGCATCAGCTTCAAAATTGCCATTAAAACACAGAAACACAATAATTTCTCTTTCTTTGTTCTACCTACCCCACTCCTCTTTGGAACAGGAGCAAGTGTAGATGTTCATTTTCTGTAAGCAATCTGCATAAAGTTGAATTCATCTACAGCAGGTGTGGTATTTTGACACAGAACATGAACCCACTTGTTAATGTATTTTGTTGGTTTTTGTTGTTTTTGTTTTTTTTTTTTCTCTATCAACCTCTTAAAGAAGTCTGGGTAGAATCTCTGCATAGGCCTGTGCTAATTCATAAACATGTTTACTTCCCTGAAAGAAAGCAACAACATTTTACTAAAATATTTCAGTATTTCTACTGCCTCTTCCTGGATTTAAAAATTGAGGGAAGCTGAATGGAGGTGAATACCCAAACACAACTTATACCTGAAGAAGTAATGGAATATCAAAGCCTTGAGAAACCTTCCTGCTGTACCTATGGAAATGCACCAACTTGCTGTGTTGAGCATATGTTCCTTCATTTGAATTATACTCTATAGTGGCTGAAAAATTAAATTTTAATCTGCAGTGGCTGTGAAACTAAAACCCAATTACTGGATTAGAATATAGATACTCAGATGATTCCGGCATATTTTACTTGAACATCCAAAAGCAAAACATAGCTGAAGAAAAAAGTCAGAGAGGCAAATTATCTCTGACTTGTATCAACACTCAAGTCTGCCCTTCCTGTCTTCTGGTTTATGCCCATCTTTGTTTTGGTCTCCACTGAAGAGGAGTTCATAATGGTTTATTTCCTACGAGCATCCACAACCTGATATTAGCAATCTGTCCTTACTTGGTATCTCATAGTGGGTAGAGATTCTCTCCAAGGCTCAGTGATATCTCTTACATGAAGGAAAGATGGGCTTGAGAGAGTACAATCGCATGTCTAAACAATTTTCTGTTTCTAAGTCAATATGTAATCATGACAGTAAAAACAAAGAAAAATGTTAGTGTTCTGTTTCTATTTCCAGGAATCTCAGAATTCATTTCTCCCATAAAGAAGTAGGGAGAAATAAAATGATTATTGAATCTTTCAAAGTTTGATAAGGGTTACAACATTCCTTGTATGAGCCCAGAGAATTGACAGAAAGTGCCACTAAATATGAATAGCTTCACACAAACAAACCACTTCTATACAGGTGTCAGTGGACAAGACAACTACAAAATGTTAGCGCCAGTGCCTCTGGGAGGTTTTGAACTCTATTCTTTGTGGCTATGAAGTTACTACTAGTAGTTGAATAAAAAAGTATTTTCCTCAGTGTCAGCCTTCTGATACAGTGTTCAGCCTTTTGATACAGTATTCAGTAATATAACTGAAGGCCTTAATCCTGCCCCAATATAGGAAATAAGCATCAGATTAAATGGGCATTAAACATGACTTCCCATTTCTCTGTTTAATCAAAAAAAAAAACAATGCAATATTCTGCAGGGTTACACTGCACTTTTGTTATGCTCGTTATCACAGCCAGATCATCCATGTATTTAACTTCATTTTATAGATTTACTGAAGGAGACCTCATAAACTGTATTTTTTTCAATCTATACATTCAAGAAGAGAAAAAACCGGCATTTCAAATTACTAGAATAAATCTAATACTTGCTTTGATTTTTCAATTAAACATGGGTAATCAGAAAAGAATATGACTTTACTCAAAGGACTCAAGTCATAGTGTTTCTTTATTTTCAGGCTCTCAAGCAGCAGGGACTCTTACCAATGTTTCATTCACCCTTTTACACTTATTTTAGCTCTGAATATGCCTACTTACACGGTTTAAAGAGCTGATGATAGCCCGGATATGCAGTGTAGGAAACAAAATACTATTGCAGGCAGACGTTAACTGCATGGTATTTAAGGAAAGCAATACTGCATTGAAAGGGGAAAACGAAAAAAAAGGTGAGAATTCATGCATTGTTTGTAACACAGAGCTGCGACTTCCACAGGAAGGAATCCTCTTGAGGTGGGTGTTCTTTTCTTCTGAAAGTAACAAAGTGGTGAATCACCAGATGGTATTATCAAACACAAACACTTACATCATCAACATTCACTCACTAAAACTCAGAAATCAGTATTGCGTTGTGATCTGACTGCTCAACCTATCCTCAAAAGATATTTTCAGCTTTAATTTCCCATAGAGTTCAAATT
This sequence comes from Climacteris rufus, assembly GCA_013398175.1. Taxonomy (NCBI): domain Eukaryota; kingdom Metazoa; phylum Chordata; class Aves; order Passeriformes; family Climacteridae; genus Climacteris; species Climacteris rufus. Next base: position 5,062 of record VZRZ01004847.1, read on the forward strand.
TCAGTACACTCCAGATTCTGCTTCCCAATCAAATTTATGAAATTACGATACACAGATGAGTAATTACTGTACATATTAACACTACAAGAAGATATACTGTAATTGCAACTATCCGAAATTCCAAATTTAACAAAAGAAAGCGACTTCGTTAAGGTTACACTGAAAATGCAATGACAGGAACATCAGTCTTCAGAGAGGGCACGTCTGTGCTTTGTTCCACAGAAATACCGAAGCAGAAGGAAAGTAACATCGACTTTCCCACACGCTGCTAAGGCACCAACCTCTCCCCAAAAGGCTTTAGGTAAGACACGGTGACTGCTGAAGAGACACTGAGCAGGGTGATTTCGGAGGAAAGCGGCTCAGGCGAGGGAGTCAGCTCTGCATCAGCCTCTGGGACCATGGGACAAAACTGTGTTACTTCTTCGGATTTAATATCAATTTACTCCTAGACCATCCGTTCAAACCACTCCGTTTTTTACCTGTTCTGTAGAGAACCTTCTAAAGAACAGTACTGCATGTCAGTTGTGCCCATTTAGCCCTCAGTATAATTTTAATTTAAAATATAAACCGAAGGTTTCTCTCTGCCGAGGTCTCTGCGGCTTCACGCCGCGGAGTTTCAGCCGTCGCTGTCCCCTCATTTCTGCTCCTTACGACGGGAAACTCCGCTAGCTTGTAGGACGGACGTCCCCCTCCCCTCCTGGAAAGAAGCGGGGTGCGTGGGCAGTAAATTTCGCGAGGAAAAAGTCCCTTTTGGACCTTGAAGAAACACACGGGGCGCGGGGCGCGGGGCACCAATCAGCGCGCGCGGCGCCGCTATAAAAGGGGCGGCGGCGGCGGCAGCTCCATTGTTCGCTCAGCCCGGCAGCGCCGACATGGCCGAGACCGCTCCCGTCGCCGCGCCCGATGTCGCCGCCGCCGCCCCGGCCCCGGCCAAAGCTCCCGCCGCCAAGAAGCCGAAGAAGGCGGCGGGCGGCTCCAAAGCCCGCAAGCCCGCGGGGGCCCAGCGTCACCGAGCTGATCGCCAAAGCCGTGTCCGCCTCCAAGGAGCGCAAGGGGCTCTCCCTCGCCGCGCTCAAGAAGGCGCTGGCTGCCGGCGGCTACGATGTGGAGAAAAGCAACAGCCGCATCAAGCTGGGCATCAAAAGCCTCGTCAGCAAGGGCGTTCTGGTGCAGACCAAAGGCACCGGCGCCTCCGGCTCCTTCCGCCTCAGTAAGAAACCTGGGGAAGTGAAGGAAAAAGCTCCCAAGAAGAAAACTGCTGCAGCGAAGCCGAAGAAGCCGGCGGCTAAGAAGCCCGCCAGCGCCGCCAAGAAGCCTAAGAAGGCAGTGACAGCAAAAAAGAGCCCTAAGAAAGCCAAGAAGCCGGCAGCCGCCGCAGCTAAGAAAGCAGCCAAGAGTCCCAAAAAGGTGACAAAGGCTGCCAAGCCCAAAAAAGCGGCGGCAGCAGCGAAGAGCCCGGCTAAGGCGAAGGCAGTGAAGCCCAAAGCAGCCAAACCCAAGACGGCCAAGCCGAAAACGGCCAAGGCAAAGAAGGCGGCGCCCAAGAAAAAATAAATGGCCCAGATCAAATCCTGTCTGCCTTGCAGATAAACCCAACGGCTCTTTTAAGAGCCACCCAAATTTTCCCAAAAAGAGCTGGAACTTTCCTGTTCTTATAAAGTCTGTTTGTGTCCGCGTGTAATTTTAACCTTTTTCTCTCCGTTGCTGTTGCTTTCTCCGTTGATCCGATAACATTTTCGCGCTCTTAAGCTTCCCCGGTGCCGAGCGACAGCGCAGCACAACAAAAATAACCCCGCGGGCGCTGGTGCAATACCTTCCCGTTTGCCGTAAGAAATCGGTGCGAGCCCGAACTCCTCGGGGTGGTTTGGCAGCGCTCAGGGCGCCCTGGCTCTTGGGCGGGGGGATGGGAGTGGGGATGCTGCGGCTCCCCGTAGGTTCCCTCCTACGAGGCGGGAGGCGGAGATCCGCGCAGGGAAGCGCCTCGGACCGCCCCCAGGACACGACAGATTTCGAAAAGCCCGCGCTGTGCAAAGATTGGCCGTCGCTCTTGGGCTTTTCTAGTGCGCGGCAGTTTTCGGGTTAAAAAGGCAGCACCACCTTTTTCTTTTCAAGTTCCCTTGGCGGAAGAGGCTTACCGGCTCCCCGTCCCCCCCGAGGGCTTTTTCACTTCCAGGCCAGTTTTGTCCACCCTTTGGAAGCCGTAGGGCGGGCGAGCGGGGGCCGAGAAGCCCCAGGTTTCGAGCTGCCTTGGTGCTGCTCGCAGTGCTCCAGTTCGGTGCTCAAACTCGCTCCTGGCAGCTGCTGGGCTCGGTCCTCGGCCGGGTGTTCATTTGGGCGATGGAGACGGCGGTGGGCGCGGTACGAACCCGCGGGGGTCGGAGTCTTCCTCGTTTGTCCCCCTAACCCCGCGACAGCCGCGTTTTCCCAACGGCTTGTTCTCAACATGGCCTCTTTCACCCGGCGCGCAAGACACACACAGAGTGGAAATATTTAATTTTTATGTCATGTTTGAGCAGAGATGGGTTCTTGGTGGTAGATCTACAAAGCTAACACACTTTCAGTATGCCAGGTGTTCGTTTTTGTACATTTCGAACAATAAACAGTCGGTATTTTCTGCACACGTAGCAGCCTATAGCTGTAGTCACCGGTTGCATTAACTCCGTTTAAAGCTACAGTGCACTCTTATTTTACTGTGCATGCTCTATGAGGAAGGGGCTCGTGAGTATGGGGCGATCGCAGCCTCTGGGTGGGCATTCATTATGTTAATTAGCACAGAGTTCAAGCGAAGTTGTTCTTTGATTTAGTACTTTGATTTATAGTGTTCTGCCGTTCTTGCTTCTCAGGGTGTGCCTCCTGGTTCCTGCAGGTTTGGTTAATCCCTCATTTTTCGTAAGTACTTTTATTTGTCCTGTACTTTACTTCAGTATATTTGTAACCTTCTCATAGTGCTTCATTCAACAGCTCGGCCATACTCTTCCTCTCTCGCTTTTTCTGCACTCCAGTGATGCCCTTCTCTCTGCTTGCCTCTGTCTGTGTGCAGGTGTGGGAAGCAGTCAGGGAAGAGTGGTGGGGGAGTTGCTGTTTCCTTGTTTTAGTGACAGTGCTGGTACAACTGCTTCCCCTGTGGGTAGAAGAATGGGGAATTTCAGGGAATTACCCCCTTTGCTATCAGCAGAGAGATCTCAAGTTTATCTCAAATCCGTAGCTGTTAACCTCATACGTGCGAAGGGATTACCTGCAAACTGGGTCCCTGCAGTTTGACACAGAAACGGTGGGATTGATTTTGCTGGTATTTATGTTTTCACAGAGACTGACCACATCCTGAATGCCTGTAGTAAAAGGGAAAGAAATACAAAACAAAGCTTCAATTTTAAGCCCTGTTCTTGAAGCACTGTTCTTACTCTTCCTCTTCATTGCCTCTTGGGGTACATCCAACACTTTGATCCTTGATCAAGTTTATGATCTCCTATATAACACAAAACCTGGCATACACATCCCAATTTTTTTTTCCCTGAAATGATCTTGTTATATCCCTTCACCCCAAAGGCCTGAGTTCCTGAGCTCATTTGTCTGTGACCCTGTCTGGGCAGGAGATGTGCTTACCAAACTTTCATAGTTAGCATGAGCAGAGTGTGTTTGGAATCACATATGCTAATTCTCAAAAAGCTTTATCCAGCTCTGTGCACTGACCCAAAGAGAGTGGACAAATGTGATTTTTCAGCCTGCTACCACTAATCTGGGGAGGGAAACTAGAAGGGAGGGATTTTGGCTGGATATGGTCGAACAGCATGTATGTTGACATAGCAAATGTGATATGCTTAATTGATTTCTGTACATCTGAGCCTGCAAAGACAAAACCCATGCACAGTAACATGGCCAAAACTGTATCACACACACACCCCTTCTAAATGAATTGAATTTGGCAGGACAGCCTCAAAAGAAACACTGCAGCCTCCAAATAAGTCAAGCTAATAACAGGAGTTCTTCTTGGCCTGTTGCAAATTACCCTCCCTGCTCACTTTGGGAAGGCATCAGGCAACTCCTTTTCTGCCAGGTAAGAGGGAAAACTCAAACTGTTGTAACTGTATTTTAAGAACATTGATTTGGAACTGTTACATCAGATATTGCAGTGGAAGGGATTTAGAAAATTAGTGCATTACTGAGCACAAACAGTGGTGAAGAGCACTGGCCTATGTACAATAATACCAGTCTAAAGTACTTTTACAGGCAGAGTATATAGCTGTGGCTGCAGATGAATAGTCTTTATAGTTCTTAACTGAAGACAGCTGCTAAGTGTTGTATGAAATTGTTCCACACTACAGAAAGGAAGTGTGTATGTATGCAGGAACACTGAATGGACTGGCCATTTAGGCTCCAGTGGATATACTGTCCGGTACAGGAACAAAATTAGCATCAAACCAAAAATTTCTTTTAAACTTGTAAAGCTGAGTTGAGCAGCATACCACAGATACCTACTGGAAAAAGGGAGTACAGTAGCAAAGAGCAAGAGGGACCTGAGAAAAGTCATACTGAGGGAAGAAGTGTTATGTCATCTTTATGCCAACTGCACCACTGGCAGGAGTCAGTAACCCTAATTCATCATTTCTCATCCTCCTTCCCCCTCAGCCTGTGCACTGCTAGGCCTGTGGATGTCATCTCCACTATGGAAGAGGTGTGCACAACTCTGGATTGATTCTCCCTCAGAAACAGCTTATGTTAAATTACCAAGTCACTGCCATGGTGTCTGAACACTGTGTCCTTCAGGATCCCACATCATCTTCAGCAGGCTTCTTTCCAGCTAATGAGCAGGTTCCTATTCTGATCATAAGTTCATATCCTAAGAAAATCTCAAGGGATACTATTTTGCTGTCATGGCTCAAATTTCCAGCTAAGCGACTGAACTGAAGTTCAAATGTGTGATTTATGATTGCAGTGAAGAGGGAACACATCTCAGTGTTCTAGAACATCTTTTTTGGGCATTTGTTCATTAATTTCTTTTGTCAAACATCTTAAGATGCCTCATGATACTGGGGAAAGGAGGAAAAGAGATGAGCATAGTGAAAAGTCAAACCTCAAAACAACTCAGAGGGTGTAATGTTTTACTTTGTTATTGTATAATACTGATGAACCAGTCACATTCCTTATTACAAGAACATTTTCCTTGCCCATCATGCCCTCATCTCCATACCTCTCTTGAATGTTGTTTTGTAAGAACTAACAAAAAGAAACCTTTCCAGATAGTTCCTACCACATTCAGTGGTTGTATTAATATCCCAAAATAAGATGCCTTCAAGAGTTCTATATTATTTGGCAGAACATCTCTATTTACTGAACTATTTGTGTCTGCTTAGTCATGTGCCTAGCCTGTTCCACTTTTGCAAAGTGTTCAAACTAACACTGGATATTCTGAGCTGAGTAGCAGAATTGTTAAATTTCTGCAATGTCCTCACTGCAAGGACATTTCCGTATACTAGAGACTCTAAGGAATGTGAATACCTCTGTCTGGAACCAAGGTGATAGAGAAAACAGCTTTACCATCTCAGGCAGAAATCTTATTTTCTGTTTTGTGAATAGTTCTCTTCTGGGAATTGGGTTGGAATCAGGCTGATCACACATTCTGTGCAAAAATTCAATGTGAAGAACTGAGCTGCTGGTGGTGGCAGAGGTGGTTTAACAGGTGGAGAGAAAAAGGCTGGTGTTTAGTGGGTGGTCATACTTTGACAAAAAAAAAGCATACACTTTATGACTGAGTGCTAAACTGCACCAAAATTAGAAGGAAGGTAAAAAAAAAAAAAATTTTGCATTGCAAATTGTTACAAGAAAGACCTGCTTTCACTTGTTTTCTCTTCCATAGGGTCGGCTATTTATTTCACAGATGTATTTACTTAGTAAATGTTGATATGAAAAGTCTGAGGTTCCAGTGATGGCAAATGAACCAGAGTTAGATAAAGGTCTACACGTAGCAGAACAGACTTAGCAACCTGTCAAGAATTCTGTTTAAGTTACTCTCTCACAGGATAAGAAATCACCTTATACTGATGAACACTTTTGTATGATGGGATTACAAAATTTTTCATCAGCATTAGTCACTGTAAAGTCCAATTGTCTGTCAGATTACCACAAACCCAGGTAATTTTCCTACATATATTTCTTCATGTCTTCATTCTGTTAGTGAGTTTTGTTATTCCTGTACTTTGTGTGTATCTCTGTATCTTTTATGGTAGTTGTTGTCAGGTGAAAATAAAGAGTTTATTCTACATGGTCTCAGCATATCTTTGAAAAACAAGGAAAAATTTCCCTTAGGGGCTCATTTATTAAAAACATCAGTGCTTGAGTTTTATTTACAGTGAAAGTATTCCAACAGTTTCTTAAAAAATCTTCTGTGTTTCATAGAGAAAATTGGAAGCTAGACTTTCATAAGAAGCTGTACTATGTTAGTTCAGGAACAAAAATACTCAAAATGTGTGCTGAAAACAGTGTAGATAACACTGGAATGTTTTACTTATTTCTGAGCAGAGCTTACACATCATCAAGGCCTTTTATGCTTCTTCCACCACACCATCAGTGAGGAGGCTGGGGGTGCACTGGGAGCTGGGAGGGGACACAGCTGGGACAGCTGATCCCAACTGACCAAAGGGATGCTCCAGACTGTGGGGTTTCATGCACAGCAGATAAAGCTGGGGGGAAGAAGAAGGGAGGGAAGTGGTCAGGGTGATGGCCTGTATCTTCCCCAGTCACCATTACACATGATGGAGGCCTTGTCTCCTGGAGGTGGCTGAAGACCTGCCTGCCAATGGGAAGCGATGAATTAATTCCTTGTTTTGCTTTGTGTGCATGGTTTTTGCTTTACCAAGTAAACTGTATCTCAAGCCACAAGGTTTTTTTCACTTTTCTGATTCTCTTCCCCATTTCTCCGGGAATGAGTGAGTGAGCTGCTGCATGGTGCTTAGTGGCTGGCTGTGGGGTTAAACACTGATAGCTGAAGAAAGCAGAGAAAAAGTCCCTTGTATTATCCTTGGTTGAATAAACTGTGAGATGTAAGTTATGTACATTTCAAGACTAAGTTTACAGGTTCTCAAAAGGAAGGAGCTGACTGGGGAAACAGCTATAGTGAGTGGGCAGGAAGCTGGGAACAGCCAGTGTGGAGTCTGGAAAAGTAAGAGTGCAATATGAATAACATTAATATCAGACCTGTTCTCTGCTGCTTGGCTGTCAGTACAGATTTGGACCAGGTATAGAACCACTTTTTAACTAGACACCTTTGTCTTACCAGAATTATACAAGAGAGTTGTCTTCCTCATTGTTTCATTTTACTATCTAGATCACAAACCACCCAGTTCACTGCTGGACACTGGGAGTTACCAAACACCTTTTGTCTGTGGGAATTTGAGATCCCTCTTCCATGGAACCTGTTGTCAAAGCCTAATGAAATCATCAGTGTGAGTCCTCCTGAGACCTCCATTCACTCTCCCTACCTGATTTTGGACAATTATTTCTAGATTTGGAGTTGTGTTTCGTTCTGATTTTCACTTTGCACATAGTGTTTTGTGATCTCTCTGCATTTCTATGCCCACATAAGTTTTGTTCCTCATTTCTGCAGGACTTCTGCAGAGATATCAGTGAAGCCTCAGTGACTGCGGAATACCTTTCCAATGGTTTCAAAACTAGGCTGCCAGCAGCTGTGGAAAAACTGAAATGTAGAAAAATAATAATAAGATTAAAGTTTGCCTCAGATATTAAAACTTGATCTACTAAAAGACCACCCTACGTACAGTACAGAAGTGTGGGATGACAACCAAGGACCAAGGTAAGGGCTGTGGGTTACTGTCTGTGGCCTACACTTTGAACCTTCTGTGTTACCTTTGTGTGTGGAGAGAAGCCAAGAGAGAATGACTGAGATGAAGGAAGAGCTCCTGTGGAGGCAGGATGGCCATGCTTTGGCTCTGAAGAACAGCACAGAATGGAACAAAGTCATATGATCTGACCTTTGAAGGACACATTACCCAAAAAAAACACCTTTTGCCTGAAAGTAATTTATATATTAAATTGCACAGTACTGCATATACTAATAACCTCAATGAAATGTGTGCTACCATATATATGTCTATATTACTCAATTCTCCACCTAGATCATGCCATATATAAAAGGGAGAGGGGGATAAGGTTATGCATATAAGGATGGTAGAAGTGTCACCCAGGTAGGAGGAAGACAAAAAAGACTTTGGAGACAGCCAACAGACTACTCTCCTCTCCTTCCTCCCAAGTGGGGAGGCCTTCTTGGTAAGCTTCAGCATATTATTATTATTATTATTATCTGGATTAACACAATATTATTGTTCTTGTTGGAGCTCTATCATAGCTAGTGAATTTAGCATTGACAATTCTGAATTTGTATTTCTGTTGCTTCAATAAACTGCACTATTCCTCAATCAGTGATTACACAAATTCTTACTGAATGGTACAAGATCTTTAGAGTTGCATTGTTAAACTGCACTGTTTGTGAATCTGTGGTTATGGAATTTCTTATTTGACACTACCATTCTTACAGTGCTGAATTTATAGTAATCATAAATTAAGCCCAGCCACACCTAGACCCTCTGATCTCTGGGGACCAGCTGGAATGCAAGGGTGTTCATTTTCTGCCAAATCTCTATACTCTTAATGCTAGGCTAGTCTATATGATCTTTGAATGTCTCTTCCAATGCAAAGGATTCAATGGATCTTAAATTACAGTTTAATTTTGTCAGACAGACCTCACAGAGCAGTTGATATTTGATGCATAATTAAGGAGCCGCTGGGAGAAAAGAGGAGTGGGAAGTCAGCTCCAGACTTGCTCCACTTTGTTTGCTGTATTTCTGTCGAGTTAAATAACTTATGCTATGAACAAGAATGTATCTATTATTAAAAAAAAAAAAAACAACCTTTTCCACATGGGTTCTGATATTTTGCAAAGGAAACAGAAAGCAAGAGACAGAGGGAAATATTATATGCAATCACAGATTCTCGGGCAGAAGCAGCTCACTATGGACCACGGTTATAGTATGAGGCTCTAACTTAATTTTATTCCATAAAAAACAAAAAAAAACCCCAAACCAAACAACAAANGGTGACTTTGAAAGTGTTTTCTACACTTTAAACAAAAAGTAAAAAGGAAAAAAAAAGTAGCTTATATAAAGACAGCAAAAAAAAAACCCAAAAAAAAAAAAAAAAACCCAACCAACCAAAAAAAAAAAAAAAGAAACAAAACCAAACAAACAAACAAAAAAACACACACAAGAAAAAGCTCAGCTTTGGAGAGCTGGACAATTTACCACAAACCGCAAGTGGTAATAACTCCCAGGACTGTGATACAGTCAGAGTTCCTGAAGTCTGACTGAGCAGCCTGAAGAACTGTGTTTTCATGGCAGTGGGTACAGGGAGTTCTGCAGCAGGTAGTGCTAAACAACCACACTGGTAACATCCTGGGGACCTGCCTGTGTACTCAGAGCACAAAAAGCCTGCTGCAAGTGTTACATCAAGTGTATGCTTGACAGTGCAGGGCATACCTACCTTACTCTCAGAATCTCCTGGGAGTGACAGAAGACCTGACTACAGAGTTCCCAGTTTGTCATGATAGCCTGGCCTCCCACAGGAGTCCAGTCATGGTCCCTGAAATTCCCTCCCTGAAAGGAACAACCTGGCCTTAGGAAAGAAAACAACTTGACCTTAGCTGTGGCATCCCCACTGCATTCCAGAAGTATCTCCATAGCCCAGTCTAAAATACTATCAAGTTCCCTGTGGAACAGAGACTTTGTTACAGGTTTGAAATTTTCTGGGGTATCAGAGTCTGAGTATTTGTCTTGCCCCATTTGGGTTTCCTTTGGGCCTATGCTGAAAACATTGTGCATGAACATGTGGCAGGTCACATTATTTTCATTTGTCAGTGAGGGGCCTCTGGAACAGTGATTTCTCTGCTGGCAGGTGCAACACTCTGTCTGTGGTCTATGTGAAGATTGATTGATTATTGTTTAATCTTATGTTGCATCCTCCTGAAAGCATACATTGCGTAAAGATGCCGACGTAGTAGGAGAAAAAACCAACCAAGCAATAAAACAATGTCCATGAGAGGGCAGCAAACGCTCAATACTAGAAATATTTTTTACCCTTCGAGATAACTTTCAGGTTGAAAACGATCTAACGAATAATTTTTGCTAAATACTGCTTCTTGCTTTCAACAGAAAAAACTCAGAACACTTTCGTCTGCTAAAGAGAGTAAACCGAGAATTAATAAATACCCCAGAAATGCAAAAGCACCCTCCTGTTTAAGTATTTCTTTTTCAATCTTTCTAAAAATAGTCACACTTTTGCATATGCCACCACAATAATGGAAAATACCGTAAAAATATTCTACCAAAAGAATACTTTTATCTCAAAAAATGAAAGTGAAACACGTAAAATCTCAATTAGCATACCTGTACTGCTAAATTCACCTTGAGATGACATTCAGAGAGGGCAGGAAAAGAAGATATCAAGAAAAAAATCGAGGAGGGGTAGAATTTCTCAAAAACACGATTGGAACGAATTTGCTGCGAGATTATCCATTAAAGAAACGTGCAGTACAAGACACACATGAGAATCCATATAAGCAGGTAAAACTGAAATGCATAAGACATACCATATTTGAAAACAACAATTATAGTGAAAAAAAATCAAAGTATCATTCAAGTGAATCAATAACTGGGGTAGCTTTCTATGAATGAGCTTTTTCTTCTAAATGATCACGACACATCAACGATTTTTAAAAAAGTATATAAATTATTACACATAGACAGGATGCTTCTGCTATCTGAAAAGAAAGGAACGCGCCGAAAAGCGACAGAAACACCCGACCGCTTGTGCCGCGGAGAAGGGAAAAGGGCACAAATCCCGCGCTTTGCTGCGGGCGGGCCGCGCCGCGGAGAGGGCGGGGAGAGGGCGGGAGCGAGCGCAAGCCCCGCCCCCTTCGCTCCGCAGTCCCCAACCAGGTCGGCTCGCAGCGCATAAAGGCGGCGGCGCGGGCGGCGCTGGCTCACAGCTCGGCAGCGGCAGCGCGGGCAGCATGTCTGGCAGGGGCAAGGGCGGCAAGGGGCTCGGCAAGGGCGGCGCCAAGCGCCACCGCAAGGTGCTGCGCGACAACATCCAGGGCATCACCAAGCCGGCCATCCGCCGCCTGGCTCGGCGCGGCGGCGTCAAGCGCATCTCGGGGCTCATCTACGAGGAGACGCGCGGCGTGCTCAAGGTCTTCCTGGAGAACGTCATTCGCGACGCCGTCACCTACACCGAGCACGCCAAGAGGAAGACTGTGACAGCCATGGACGTGGTCTACGCCCTCAAGCGCCAGGGTCGCACTCTCTACGGCTTCGGCGGCTAAAGCCCCGCGTTCCTTTCGGACCACGCGCAGAAAAACCCAAAGGCTCTTTTAAGAGCCACCCACTTTATCTTTAAAAGAGCTGTGTTACATTGTTAGCGCCATCTGAATTGAAACAGCTGCAAGACAATGTTAAAACCTTGTAAAAGCTTGTTACGGAATTCTTCTGGGGGTTTGCAATTACACAAGTGTTATTAAAGGTGTAATTTTGCTGTTAACAGAAAAGTCATCTTTGCCGTGTAAGATGCGTTTTCCTAGTGCTCAATTTTGTAAAAATCACTCTTTAGTGCCCTGTGATCAAAACTAAAATGTGAATTTTTTAAATGTTCGCCGATTAAAAAAAAATCTGAAACGTTAGTCCATGCTTTGTACTTAATTTGTCGTTCAGCCGAGTAGATAAGAAATTAAAACCAACTTATCAACTAGGGAAGACGAGGAAAGTTGTTCTGAGATGAACATTTTCTTTGATATTTCTATTTTCCCCCTTCGTTTCCTTGTTCATGATTGCCTTGCTTCTAAAATAAAAGTAAATGTAACATGGTTTTCTGTCAAGCATCTGGGGCGCTGGGGGAGGGGAAGAGGGGAGGGCTGGGAGGGGATGGAACAATGAAAGCAAATTATGAAGCACATTTAAACCAAAATGTATCAAAACAAGCCGTGTGTAAACATTTCTCATTCTCACATACAGAGTACTCCAGTCTGATCCCCTCCAAAGTATTTTGGTTGTATTTTCGTCATCATCAAGAGGGAAAAAAAAATATTTCAACTTTATATCAAACCTTTGGAAATCATGTAGGACTCCCAAACAATTAAATCAGTAATTAGTCACGGTCACATCTGCTTTTCTCAGAACCCTTATTGAGTAGGGGAAAACTAAATGATAGACCAGTACAATATTCCTTTTCTATTAATTAAAAAAAAAAAAAAGAAAAAAGTTAATTGCCTAACTATTCTCAACATCACAATTTTTCCTGATGATATAAGGCCTCTTAGAATTTCCTAGTGTAAAAAACATTAAAAAGAAGGGGGAAATAGCTTTAAATAAATGAGCTGTGTTCTTACAGCTTGTTACATACTCGCTACAGCTATGAACTTGCGTTATTGGATTTTCTGAGTGCCTGTGTTACGAAGTATCAGTCGATCTTTTCTTTGTGGCTTCGGGGATAATGTGCCTATTAATGTAAGAAGGAGCACCGTGTGGCAGTGAGGGACGTTTTTCCTTCTTTTATAGCCAGTCCATCATTATAAAAACAAAACTAAAACCCAAACAAACAAAAATCAAAAACACAAAGAAAGAAAAAGTACAAAGTACGAAGCACAAAGTACAGAGCAAATAACTTCCGATTTTAATCTGTCAGGAGACTGTCAGACAGGGACAGCCGGAGAAGCAGAAGGGACACGAGCGCTGTGTCCGAAATTCCCGGGCGGCCCAGGCCGCGGAGCCGCAGCGAGGGCGTTGCGATGGGAGCGGGGCCGCGGCCGAGGGGCTCGGGCAGCGCCTCAGCTGCTTCGGGCCGGGCCCGGATTCCCTCGGCAGCCAATGAGGTGGCGCGGCCTGTGGCCAATCAGAGACGCGGCGGGTCTATAAATAGAGGCGTTGGGGCCGCTGCCGCTCTCACTTCTGTCTCCCCCTCAGAGGATCTGTGGCTGCTGCGGAGCCATGGCGCNCCGCACCGCTACCGGCCCGGCACGGTGGCGCTGCGCGAGATCCGGCGCTACCAGAAGTCCACCGAGCTGCTGATCCGCAAGCTGCCCTTCCAGCGCCTGGTGCGCGAGATCGCGCAGGACTTCAAGACCGACCTGCGCTTCCAGAGCTCGGCCGTCATGGCGCTGCAGGAGGCCAGCGAGGCCTACCTGGTGGGGCTCTTCGAGGACACCAACCTGTGTGCCATCCACGCCAAGCGCGTCACCATCATGCCCAAGGACATCCAGCTGGCCCGCCGCATCCGTGGCGAGCGTGCCTGAGCCTCCCGCCGCAGCCTTTCCTCGTCCAGGCACGGAGGCGGCCCATATAGACCCAAAGGCTCTTTTAAGAGCCACTACATGCCACATGAAAAGAGCTGTAGCACTGCTTTAAATATTCTTTGCTATTCACCCTGGGTACTCAGCAGACACTAAAGGCAACAGGTGCTTTATGAACACTGGACGGGGGAAGCAGGCAAAGATCAGATCAGGGAAATATAGTTCAATATATCAATTGAAATGGGATGAGCAGAGAGCCTCAGGTGGGATGGAGGGGTTTACATAGCTGTGACTGATGGATTCGACACAGCTTTGAGGGGGAAAGCAGGGGTGGAAGTGGCTGACACGGACACGGCTGTGGCTGGGGCAGGCCCATGCTCAGGAAATCTGCACCTTAAACTCTGGCTGGGTCAAGGTAAGAGCAGAAAGATCCTGCGGCTCATTGGAACTGTGCTACTGTCAAACCCAGCTGAAACAGTGCCTTAAGGGGGGCTGCTGCCTTGCTCCAACAATTCTTAATGCCAGGAATAAGAATATCTGTCTCAATTAATCGGTTTTACATATGTCAGTTTTGATATATTTTGTTATAGCTGGTTTCAAGACAATGGACAGCCATGGTGGTTACACAGGGCACGTGAAGCTAATTGCAGCAAAGAAAAGCACCTGAAAAAGACAAGAAAGTGATTGAAAAGTATTGTAGGCATGAATAACTTATCAAATTTCTCCAGATTTGTTACCGTGTAATAACAAAACTGGGAGATAAAAGGTTATATATTTTTCTGAGCATTTTTCTTTCATTTTTAAGGGGTATTTTCAATTACATTTATAAAAATAATGGAGTGGAAATTTATGTATTCTTGTAAAAATGAGAATAAAAGTATTTGTCCTTGAACCTGCACTTCTCCAGGTAGTGATCACAATATCTGGTGCAAGTTGTCAGTATTCTGCAGCCAGTTCTTTAGGACTCTTCACAAGTTTCTGGGAGGACAAATGTATATACACAAAGCTTGCAACCTTCTAAGGACCCACTTTTGCTTGAATTCCTACTATGGGACAAGATCAGTCTAACAAGAGCCTGAGAATTAAAATAGGAAGTTAAAAATTAGACCTGAGAGTCAACTCAGATTCATATGTAGTTCGTGTTTCTCCAGCTATTTGGGAACCATCTCCATTTTCTCTCTCCCTCTCTCAAAATTCGCATCTGGTACCTGGGATGCAGCAATCCAGAGGGCTGGAGAGCACTTGAAGGCTGCTGTCAGAAGCCAGTGGCCACCCATTGTCACTCTAGAGGCTTCTGGGCACTGTTTGCCTGCTTAGAGATGCTGCTATGGACACATTCTGTCAGAGAGAGCACTTGGGTGGATGAGAACAGAAAGTGGAAAGATTTGTTGAGTGTAGCAATCAGACAAGATACAGGTTTGTTTGGCGGGTTCTGGTTTTTATATATATATATTATTTTTTGGCTACTTCTTTCTTCCTCCCTATATGAATTTATCGATCTTCATGGCCTGATTTTAGAATCAGATTGCAATGGCAGGAGAGTTGTATACTACAGCATGACAAAGATTTCTCCTTGTCTTGACTAAACAGCATGATGTTAGAAGAAACTTTTAACGAAACAGCCTGAGGAGTGAAGGAAGGCTTTTCATAGGCCATAAAAGATCCATGTTCTCTCAAAAGTCAGACAAAAGCATAAACAAAAGCATAATCTCAGTCTTTCTTTTGTCTGCTTCAGTTGTCCTAGAGTATATTTAATGCTAACTAGGGAAAACAAATAAATAAAGGAACTCTCTCTTATCTCTGACAAGTACCACCTTGTTAATGCTGTAGATCCTACCCAGTCCTTTTTAGCACTTTTACTCGATACCACTAACACACAATCTGAGAGCGCAGACAAGGTATGAACTACTTACCAGTCATAATGAATAATTTCCCCATTCATTTTTGAGAACAGATTCCACAGTCTGGTATCAGTGAAGGCTCTATTCAGAGCCTGGCTGTGCACTATAAGCAGGCACCAGTGACCCCTTCCTATTTATTTACAATTGTAACGCCTCTAAGGTTTGACCTTTGCTAACCTCGAAGTTGGGCCTAGTTACAAAGCTTAAGTTACTAATGAAGTGCAAATGTGAAACAACTACTAGTATCAGGGTGGAGCCTATGGAAATCTTAGGATGTAGACAGACATACAGTTAATTTTAATATTACAATAATATAATTCCTTTAAAATTACATTTGTATAGGCACAGTGCCTGTACTCTTCCAACAGGAGCACTGCTGCTGTATAAATTCTCAGCCCTTACTCTGCAAGTGGTGATGTACAGGGGGATGAATAGATTAGAACCATTTCAGCTAGAAGAGCTTACAGTGATCTAGTCCAACTGTGAAGCAGTTTCTATTAAATACACCACATAATATTATCGGAACTACAGAAAAACAAAGGCAGCTGGTGCTGAGGCAGAGGGGACTGAGAAATAAACAGAGATGGATGGATCTGAGAACAATTAAAACTTATGAGTGAAAAAAGAGCATATAAAGGTGTGTATACAGGTATAGAATATGTTCGTATATGTGTGTATATACGCTTTCATACCTACATCACTATGCTATGAATATTTCTTGTATATACCTTATTTAATCCTGTGTGGTGTTTCACAAACCTACCCCATGAAATCTCTTACAGGGTTCCTCAGATGCCATTCTCAAGTATCTGAATTTTCAGACCCATCTGGCTGGTAAAATTTACGGGGGTGTATTGGATAGGCTGGAGTCCATTATCAAGGACAGAGGAGAAAATGTGACAGCAAAGATGAAAAAGTCAATAGAAATCTGAATACTTTATTTGTGAATTAATAGAACACTTGATCTCTGTAAAATACTAAACAGTGACAGTCTGCAAGTTATGACACAACCAAAAATTGAAGTAAAGGCCAACTGTAATTTCCTAACTATAAAATTATATTAATCAAGTAAATTCTACCAAGTATTGACCTTTGATCCCCCCATGAATATTCCTCTACTGGCTCAATTTTCTTATCAAACACAAAACACTTGTATTCCATTCTCAAAACCACATAAGAGTGTTGATACAGATCCCCATCAGCTACATCTGTAAAGGCTTGAGAGCCGCTTTCTTTGCTCAGCTGATTTAGTCCCAAAAACAACAAAAATTTTCCCTGTGCCAATGCTCTCCATGTGTTTGGAAAATAGGAGAGGGGTGACTTCCTAGGAAAAAACCACCAGTCTCAGTCTTTTCCAAGTTCTCCATGGTCATGTTCTCCAGTGTGCCCTCAAAGTCTTAACACACACACACACCCCAACAAACAAAGAGCAACAATAAAAAAAACCCCAGCAAATTAAGGAAATAAATGACAATTAAGACTAATTTATTGGATTTCTCGATTTTTATTCCTTTAATTATCTTATAATCTTACCACTTTTTTTTTATTCATGTGGTAGGGATAGGGTTCTGAGATATCCAGTTACAATTTCAAGAGTACATCATAGTAAAAGCAATGATAGGGTATAATCATAAATAAAAAACTGCTTGAAACTTGAAGATTATCTTCCAATACTAACTCAGATTATACTTTCCACAAGGCTTAAAAGCAAACCTCAAGTACTCCATAAAAACTATTGCAAATAGATTACAGGAAGCACCAAGCTTCCTTGGGGAAGAAGAGGGGCAGGGAAAAATAAGTGTAAGATGTCTGTACTGTCTTTGTATTTTTCATTTGCTCTGTCTAAACACTCATTTGTGCAGTATACGTATTCTGTGTAATCAAATGGGCATTTCCAAGCACCTCACTAGAACACAGCCCATAACACTGCTTAAAACAATTAAGCAGCCTAAGGGGAATACTGCAAATTATTGACAACTTTGCATTTGAATTGTAGCAACCTTGTAGAGCTTCAGAATCATGGTGTTGCAACAAAGTATAAGAAAGGCCGTGCATCAACTCTCTTGTGCGATGTAGTGGCTCTTAAAAGAGCCTTTAGGAGACGGGAGAAATATTTCAGGATCACAGAGGACCTGAGGCGGGAGGCTCAGGCACGCTCACCGCGGATGCGGCGGGCCAGCTGGATGTCCTTGGGCATGATGGTGACGCGCTTGGCGTGGATGGCACACAGGTTGGTGTCCTCGAAGAGCCCCACCAGGTAGGCCTCGCTGGCCTCCTGCAGCGCCATGACGGCCGAGCTCTGGAAGCGCAGGTCGGTCTTGAAGTCCTGCGCGATCTCGCGCACCAGGCGCTGGAAGGGCAGCTTGCGGATCAGCAGCTCGGTGGACTTCTGGTAGCGCCGGATCTCGCGCAGCGCCACCGTGCCGGGCCGGTAGCGGTTCGGCTTCTTGACGCCGCCCGTGGCCGGCGCGCTCTTGCGGGCCGCCTTGGTGGCCAGCTGCTTGCGGGGCGCCTTCCCGCCCGTCGACTTACGCGCCGTCTGCTTCGTACGCGCCATGGCTCAGCGGAGACGCAGCAACCACTCGGAACGTAGACCAAGATACTGAGGGGGCTCCGCTGCCGCGGCTGCTTTTATAGCCTGCCCGTCCCCCTGATTGGCTGCCGGCCGCGCGCCGCTCCTATTGGCTGCCTTGAATTCGAAAAGCCCGCCTCGGGAGCGCGCGCGTTCACCAACGGCCGCCCGCTCTCGGCCCCTCCCGCTTCGCCCCCGCCGCTTTTGTTTTCGGCGTGGCCTCTTTCTCAGAGCAATTTTTACAGCTTACCTCAAAAATGAGAGCTGTAGGGAAAAGTGTTCAAACGGGAAAAGAGTAATAGCAAATTATGCTCTGCGGAATACATAGAAAATTAGTGTTTATTTTTCCTCGAATTGACTGAGACTTGTGTTTTTTTCTAAATAGGAATCATAACGGTGTTGGGGAGCTTGGATTTTTGTTACTATGGCTTGTGTGGGGGTCTTGAGAGGGGGTTGGAGGAAGGTTGTGTTGCACGTACTGTAATTCATCTTCTGTTGTAAGTCCTTTGGGATCAAAATTAATTGCAAATGAGTTTTCTAATCCAAAGGATAATGCTTTCAAATGACTGAATCTTTCAGCGTACAAAGTGTTCTTACGTTGTTGCTGAAATACAGCAAGACGCAAGGTGGATTTTTCCATTTTCCTCACTGTACATTTCTGCAGTATTTTCCTATTCGGGTGAGTTGTCATCGGAGCCCGAGTAGAGAGGGGCTTTCAGATGAAAGGAAAGGCAGGTGCTGACACCAGATCCAGGGAACGGCTCTAGCGCCCCGAATTAAAAGAATAGTCCTAACTCAACGCACTGGATTTCCTGTATCCCACACAGGACGGAGGGGATTGTTCCGGTACTTAAGTTTTATGAGAAGGGACATAGGGAGCAACCAGCTGTGATACCTCCCACCCCGCATTACAAAGGGCAGTAACAATTTAAATTTAAATACATGTTTACTTCTGCTACTCAGTTCTGAAGGAAACCCCCCCCCCATGAGATGTCCACAGGCAAATGCCTACAGGCTTTCAAGGCAAGTAAGCAGGAAAGAGGCCTAAATTTAGGTTGCTTTACTGTACATTTTGCTTTGTTAAATGGTAAAACGTCCGGATTATAGAGCATTTAAAAATTAACAGCATTGTATTCCCTAATCTGCCTAACTAGTATGTGCTTCTCCAAGTGCATTTCTCTAAGTTGTCTAACGAAAAACTTTCTATATAACAATTTATCAATTAAAACTAACCTAGTAAGTTAAACAGTTAATTAATGGCATAAAGCAAAACGTTTTACATTCCTGTCACCACCTCTGAAGCAACACAGCTCCTTTTCAGTGTAAGTGTGCGGCTCTTAAAAGAGCCTTTGGGTTTTTCTGCGCGTGGTTCGAAGGGAACACGGGGCTTTAGCCGCCGAAGCCGTAGAGAGTGCGACCCTGGCGCTTGAGGGCGTAGACCACGTCCATGGCTGTCACAGTCTTCCTCTTGGCGTGCTCGGTGTAGGTGACGGCGTCGCGAATGACGTTCTCCAGGAAGACCTTGAGCACGCCGCGCGTCTCCTCGTAGATGAGCCCCGAGATGCGCTTGACGCCGCCGCGCCGAGCCAGGCGGCGGATGGCCGGCTTGGTGATGCCCTGGATGTTGTCGCGCAGCACCTTGCGGTGGCGCTTGGCGCCGCCCTTGCCGAGCCCCTTGCCGCCCTTGCCCCTGCCAGACATGCTGCCCGCGCTGCCGCTGCCGAGCTGTGAGCCAGCGCCGCCCGCGCCGCCGCCTTTATGCGCTGCGAGCCGACCTGGTTGGGGACTGCGGAGCGAAGGGGGCGGGGCTCGCGCCAGTTTTTCCTTTTCCGTCACAGACGATGAAACCTCGTTCGCTGTCGCCTCTTCGGGGGCTGTAAAGTCTAGAAGTTAAACCAAAGAATACGCCTCCTCCACGAAAAAAATTCCAACGATGTACGTGTTCATACACTTACAAAGCTTCCTCCCTCACCTTAGATTTGTATAAAATATTTGCATATGTGTGTACATTTTATTTTATTGCAGTGTCTGGGGTTGGTTTGAATTAATTCAAATTCTAGTTATTTTCGTGCTCTTGTTCATTAATCGTTTTGTTTTGTATATATTCAAAATGCTATAAACTTTTCTTCAGAATTTTTAATTATTTCGGATCTCTTAACAGCTTTAAGGGATTATCGACAATATTTAATATATTCGTTTCTTTTTTTTGATTTCCACCTTCCATTTCTGAAATAGTCCAATTTGATAATGCAACTTTGTGTCTGTAAACATATCAACCAAAAGAGGGAATGGAATATTTTTTAATATTATTAAACTAACATTAGTTTGTGACGTCTGCTAATTTTGCCCATTTTGGGTTACCGCAGTGGGGTAATTTTTGGATATTAATTTTTTACAAAAACATCTTTACTATAACCATGGATTTACATTTCTTCTCCCTAATGTGTGAAAATCACACTGTTTTTTTACTAAAGATTAAGCTTTACAATCTTTATCTCTTTTTTTTTTTTTTAATGTATCGAAATCAATACTTTAAACAAAAGATATTCTGAATTATCTTTTAGGATAGTCAGGAGCAATTTTTATCTTAGGATGTTCCAAATGTCATAGTGTAAGAACATCCCAAGCTGGAATAACACCTAAAGAACGTTATTGATTTTCTCTTTTCCTTTTATGTATGAAATGCAAACATAATTTCTCTCTACTCTTTTAAAGTGTTCAATGTTAGAACACATAATCAGTAGCTTCTCTCTATCATCCAACCAAACTGGGAATAAGAAGCTTCCCTCAATCTATTTAGTAAAGATGGAATTACAATTGTAGTATTTCACAAAACCAAAGAGTGTTTTGCTCTCTATGGACATATTAAAGCATAAAAGAGGAGTTCATTATTCTGATGTCACAAACATTCTTTCTAATGCTGTCCCTAGAGGTTTTCATGGTAAATATCAAATCTATGGTTTCTGGAGTGTGGTTTTCTTGTTAGGTTGGTTGGGTGGACTTTCTGAGATGAAGATAACAAATACAATTTTGGTTAAAATTGTCTTCTCCCTATCCTTCACCACTTCAGAGAAGGTGTATATTAAGAAACATGGGAACGACCTCTGCTTTTCTCCTCTTCCAAAATGCCCATTGCACTCTTCTGATCAGTTGCTCTTGTTCATCCAGCAGAGGCATTCACAGCTTTTACCTTGGCTGTAGAAACTCTTCCTGCTGCTGAGGTGCAGAAGAATGCATAGATAGGATATGGAGCCTCCTTAGATTTTGGGCGGTCCTAAGCATAACTTCCTTCTCTTCCTGGGGGAAGGAAGAGATGAGCTGAATATGATTCCGAGTCTTAAAAAATGTATTGTGCTGGCTACAGTTCTCGTTTATACTGAACCGATGGATCACAAAACAATAAACAAACTCAAGCCTTTTCTGCTGTAACTAGCCTAAAGAAGGATTGAAGAGGAAGATTGCTTGTTTGTTTGCTTCCTTGCTTGGGTCTCGGTTGTTTTTTTTTTTTAATTTTTACTTACTTCCTTTAGTAGTGCCACACTAGCAGCAGAACACTAAATTTCTCTAGCACTAACTTTCTGCTTTCCAACCCATAATTATCAGTGACTGCTCAATCCATAGCACTTACATTTGTGTTCATTTAGCAGATGCCTAGTATAAGCAGATCCACAACAAGATGGAATCAAGACTTTGCATTTTGCAAAATCAAAGTAAATTACCCTCTTTAGTGCACTGAGAACACCTGCTGTCTATTCCCATGGGTTTTTTGCACTCATCTTTTAGTATCCAGATGCCTTGCTTATATTCTGGTTTTGCATCCCCTAGGTAATGAAAGTGAGGTTTTTTCATATATATCTAAAGTCTTGCACAGTCTGATAGAGCTCTTGTAGGGTATTTTGTCCATATCGACAACCTCAGTGTGAGTAGTTAGAATAAGGAGTTATTAATTTAATCCTGACCTAAAGAAATCATTCATTTTATGCTAATAGAACTCCAGGGTTTGCATTTAGATCAACATTATGGAAAAAAAATATATTGCCAGTCATTATATTTTAATAACATGTATGAATAAAATTCTGGAAATGTATTCATATTTTCAAACTAGTAGTTTAGAATTTTGTATAAGCATTGGATAGGTTTTCATATTCCTTGTTTTCCACCCACTGGCAGCTGGTGCTTCCTTCTCTCTTCAAAATATTCTGTCATTCTCAAAGGAAGAATGGAATTGCAATATGTCCTTTGTGAATGAGACAGGTTTTAGAGATCTCTGCTTTGCAGTGTTGTCATGCTCTTGTGATCTACCATGCTGAAAACATAGATCTCATCTGGACCATCTGGAGAAAAGAAATAAATGTTTCCTTTGTACTGAAAGCTTGGGCACTTTTGATGGACCATCACACCCCCACGGTGGAGGAGAGCTCAAAGGAGAAGGGCAAAAAGACAATGAGCTGGAGCAATAACGTACTGTACAGAAAACTGCACTTATTTCAGCATCAGGGAGACTGGAGGGTTACCATGGTTTTAGACAAGAGAGCTGCACCAGTGAATCATCAGGTTCCCTCAGACGATTAACAAAGTCTAATGCCTTCCTGAGCAAGCCAGACAAAAATGAGGGGGGGACAATGGGCCGTGTGTCTGTGACTCAGCCAAATATATCTTGTAAAAACTGTACAACAAATAGGAAAATTTGAAGATAGCAATGGGTTTGAAGTGATTTCAACCAATATATTCCTTCACGGGGGCTGGGGAGGTCCAGCACTGACACAGAGCACATAGAGACCAGTAGTGAGAACCACATTCCTACTGTGGTTCAACTGTACATTGCAAGGGCTTTATTGTGCTTGGATGCAATTTCAGTACAATATCCCTCTGCTAATTAAAAATACAATGTAACATCAAATATGCTTAATAAGGAAATTGGGAATTAAGCATTAAACTCTCACTGTGTGATAACTGAAAGAATGTGGATGGAGAGTATTCAACTCCTCCAGCACGGAGATGTGATCAGCTGGGACTTGTCTCTACATAGACTGTAAGCTGCACGGGATCTGATTTCTTTGGCACACCTTAAGCTACTGAATCTACCCCAGTGGTCTTTGTTCTCTGTATCCCCATGCCCACATACCTCACCTTCAGTTCAGCACGTAAGCCATGCTAGGAATCTGTGGTTACAAAATTAGATCAGCCCACACCATTTTGGAAAGAAATTTTTAAGCACAGGAAGCTTTTATTTTGAGACTAAGGCAGAAAAATCAGTATTTGAATGTGTGGATTTACCATTTGGAAGGAATCTTCTGGCAGTAGCATAGGTGCAGAAATGTTTTATGCTGTCTAAGCAAAACTAGCAAACATCACTAGTTTAGTTCAATGACTGGTACACTGATAACTAATTCAAGGTCTTCCTCCCCTTTCTCTGCTAACTCAGACAGTCAGAGATGGAGACCCCCATTCTCACCTCTTTATTTAACCTCTCCAGTTGGTCAGAGATAAAAGGGGTTGCTCTGTAGCCCTGGTTTGGACTGTTTCCAAATTCCTTCTTGCTGCCAAATTCAGAAACTACACAGGGACTGATAAATCTAGAAAATACCTCAATCATGGTCCAGTAGCTTGGGCTGATCTTTGAGGCTGAAGTTTGCCATTCACAGAGAGTGGTTTACAGATCAGATGACCCACAGAGAAGCAAACTCTTTCAAAAATTGTCTTGAGGGTGTGTTGTCCGAGTCACTGCAGTGAAGAAGGCTTGCATAGGTCTCACCCTCACCATGCCATACACAAGCTGTAGTCTTGCAGGCTCACTGAATAGCTGGTATAGCTGAATAAATCTGTGAAAAAGACTAGAGGAACTCCTAGGTCAGGTTTGGGGTGTTGGGAAGTTAATGAAATACCCAATTCTTCATATGAAGCTTTTTTAGGACATGAGAGAGAAGGGACACGATCAATAACCTGTAAGTGGGGGCAAGGGCAACCATGTTGGGCAAATCCTGGCCATGGCCATGGCATTCCTGGGCTTCTCCCAGGAAGACACCAAAGGGTCTCTCTATCAATTGCTCCAGTGTAGCCTGTGGAGCTCAGAGGTCTGTAGCACACCATGTAAATCTGCTCCTGCATTCAAGTAGAGAGGCAGTAAACAGCAAACCAGCTACTTGGCAACCACAGCTGACACAAGTGGTCAGGGGCTTTGCTTCTCTCAAATCCTTACTCTTCTTTCTAAACTGGCATTTGAAGAACCACAGGTCTCATTATGCACTGTCTGTTGATTAAGCTAGAAAAATGTACCAAGAAGGCACTGTAAGCACTGTATTTTTTGCACAGCTGAGACTGAGCAGCTCCTCTCATTGCCTGGTCTCATGCAGAGCTGGAGTGGGCAGTAAGTTTTTCAGTTGAACTCTGCCAACCCTTACAGAGCTGTAAGTATTTAATAGCAGCTGAAGTACTGCCCTGTCCAAATGGTCTCTCTGGGGTATGGTTTTCCAAGTAGCAAATCTCATGTGGGTGACTCTGTAGGAATGTAATGAATTTTGTCTTGGGCTATGTGTTTCTGGAGGAAGCCTAGTCTGAAAAATGGTGATGTGCCTTGCATCACCAGACTTTGCTGTTGTGCTTTGTTTTTGTTACAGTTAATACTTGGTTGGAAAAGCAAAATGCTTCAATTGGAAACCCCAGCCACTTACAGGGATTTGTTTATGGTTATGCTTTGGACAAAGCAGTTTGTCTTTAATGATACAGCAGTTAAGAAAGTCACCACAATGTCCAGGTCCTGTCCAGGTCAGACCAGTTATTACTCATACCATGTTGATGCAAGAGGCATGCAAGTGTCTTTGTATGCAGAACTTGGCACTTCTCTCTGACAAAGTGCACAAGACTTCTGTTGGCCCATACCTCAAGTATATGAAAGACCCTTTTAATCGAGAGTATGACTTTTGACTGTCCACCCTTCCTCACCTGGTATTATCCACACTAGCTAAGTGTACATTCTCTCTCATCACCCTGTTTGTTCCACAAAACACCAAATAATACCAGCCCTGGGGCATTATTTTGATTACTGGTTGCCTGCAGACACGAAGTTCTTTACTATAGCCCTTTGGCCCTGTGCTACAGACAGTCTTCAAATATCTAAAAGCCTGATGATCCTGTCTAAAGTCCCTCTGATCCTGAATGAAAACACTATGGGAGATGGTTCCAAAAATATCCTTAAATGTCAAGTATATTGCATACAGCACTCCTCCTTTGTCCACACAGATACTCTAATCAATAGTTCTGTGATAATTACCCATACCTATACATGAGCAGCGTTTGTTGCCCTCCATCCATTATCAAGTCAACAGAATCCATTTTATTTTTGAGTTACTCAGTCACACCGTTTCTTGGAGACTCTGCCATCATCCCATATAGCATTTTCTACTCCATATCAGAATTTATTTCCTTACTGCTAACTTGCTGCAAAAAACATCAATTCCTGTATTTTTTATAATGTATAATGAGGGAAAATTACTTCCTTCCTCATCATGTTTTAAGTATTTAAGAAGAAACTTTGGTTTTCAGCATTCTCTTTCAAGGGATTTCATCAGTAGATGCCTTTACATCAGGGAAGAATTTTTAGACCTTTGACAGTCACCGTTTCTCTCTTCTGTGTATTTACTTACAGTTCACTTCTCATTACTTGAAATTTGGAACTAAAAACTAGGCCTGAAACTCCAAGTGGGAGTATATCATTCCTGACTACAGAGGAAAATCATCTTCACCTGTCTTATAGAAGAAGTCACTTTTCTACTAATATAATGGTTTTGATTCATTATCAACACATAACTATAATCTGAAGATCCAGATCTACTCAGGTGCCTGTCAGCTGCTGCTGACAGCAGAAGTTTTGCAATAATTTTTAATATTTTTTAAACTGATATAGTTTATTCAAGATGAAGTGTCTTTTATTGGGTATTTTTCAATACATAAAATGTCCTCAATAATTTTAATTATTTTTACTAGGTGGTACTCACAGAACTTATATACAAGCTCTGTAGATTTTAATTCAGATCATAAACAAAATTATACCAGGCCTAGGATCAATTCCTGCAAAGCTCTGTTGGAGACTCTGTTGGAAATTTTAATCTCATAGTTGACAAACATTAGCATTTAAGTATAAATTTCTACCCTGGAAGGGTTGGGTTTTCTGCTAGACCAAATTTTCCTGATTATTAGTTTCACTTCTAATACTTTCCTAAAATGAAATTAAATGAAACAGAGAGAAAATCTGCAGTTTATCAGGCAGCTCTAGAGAAATATTGCACCCTATTCTGAGACTCTTGTAAAGTCAATTTTGAAAAGAGCCTGTTAAACATGGTTTTCACTTCTTCCCTTATGTCTGTCTTGAGTACTGTAAATTTTTGGTTTTGTTCATATCTTCCTTGAGTTTGTCTGACCTTGTAATTAGTACAACTCAACATCAACGACTTGTTCCTTTCCCAGTGTGTGCAGAGTCTGCAAACCTGAGAAATGCATTAATCTGTAACCCAAAATACCTGATTATGTGCTTAGTTCTTGGCCATAGTGTTCAGATACTTGAAGCGTAAGAGAAGCTGCCTAGGCTGGGTGCATAGCTGGATCTGCAGCATACTGTCCTGGGAAAGCTTTCAGCATCCTATTTCCCCTCCACTCAGCATGAAGGGCTGGAATCACCTTTTGATACCTCAGTAAATGGCTTCTAATAACATATACATCCTGGACGTCACTGAAGGGGTAGGACATCGTTTTTTTCTATACTGATGGTGTAGTTGCAGTGTGCATTTCTGACTGAATCAGTATCAGCAACCTGCACCACAAAAAGAAGAATTGTCATTTGACTGTGCTGTGCACCTGGGAGAACAGACATCACATCACATAGTTTCAGTAACACATTTCAGTTCTTTTCAGCCACTCTATAAAAGTTACAGGCAAGGTTACCTTTCTATACTTTTGCATGTAGCTCTCCATATTTCTTTGTTTTTCTGCATTTGTCTTATTCGCCTTTTTCTTCAGCTGAAATCAACACAAATTTAATTTGTCTACAAAGTAAAGTAACACAGAATCCTGCTCATAACCGAGATTCCTAAGTGTAGTAACACTACTAATAATAATGATGATATTTCTCTGTTATGGAGATGGGTGGAGAGAAGTAAAATTTGTTTATAAGAGGATCTCTGATCCAAAAGCTTTCAGAAACTAGGAGGAGTATTTTGGGGCTTTAGGCTGTAATTTTATGGGCAAAAAAGATTTGGGGGATGATCCATTAAAACACACGGCCCTTTTTTGCTGATTAGCAAAAATTCAAAAATTTAGCAGTTATGATGGAATAGTCACCTCTTGGATCAGTCACCTTTGGATCACTCCAGAGTACAGGAATATAAGTTTTGCTGAGACTCTAACTAGCCTTAACATATCCTTCAGTCATACACAGTGAGCACTGAGCCAAATCAGGGTCACTCAGACTGATCTTGACAAGCCTTGAAACTGAGGACTCTGTGAGGTCACAGTGTTTTTAGAAGCTGTCTCTATTGAACTACCAAAATTCAAAAGGTGCAGGAGTGACATTCAGGGTTAAGCTATACACAGGCTTCACAAATTAACCTGGAGAAGGACTATGTGCTAAACAGGACTGAGGGAAATCATTGTTTCCCTCCACTCAGCACTGGTGAGACACGTCTGGAGTGTGCTGTCCAGCTCTGGCCTTCCCACAGCATCAGAAATGTGAACAGAGTTGGAGAGAGACCACTGAAGGGCCACAAAGATGTTGAAGGGACTGGAGCATCTCTCACATGAGGAGGGTCTTATTAATGTGTTCAGACATCCTGTGGGGGAATAGAGGATACAGATCCAGTCTTCTTGGTACTGCCCAGGACAACAGGCAATGGACCCAAACAGAAACACAGGAAATTCTGCTAAAACATAAGAAATATTTTTTTTTAACTGCTTCCCATAGTGTTTTAGTGTCCCCTGCTCTAGCTGACCCTTCTTTAAGCATGGGCCAGGACCTACTGCAGCAGGTCTTAGAGCAGAAGGTGAGATACTTTTTTTAGGAGGTGTGATTACCCTAACGACTGTCAGTGCATTTCTGAAGTTGAAGTACACCTAAAAGGATATAGGCCTCTTTTCTTCTGACAGCTCTTTGACACCTGGAATATTCCCTACAATACAAACTTTGCAATTGCTGAAGCAGTATCATCAGTATAATTTCAGCATGACAGAGACCTGATGTCTTTTGTCTAATGTCTTTTGATATTGTTATGGCGTTTTTATGATTAATATCGAGATTGATTACTTGAATGTCTGGAAAATTATTATTTCTGAAGAAGATAGCATGCTTCAGTTAAAAGTTGGCAATTTCTCTGTATCTTCACCGTCCTAACTAGAGTAATTTTAATTAAGTGAGTGTAGGCTTTCAGCTAAATTTGTCTAATCAGCTTAGCTGGATTGCTCTCCTCCTGAAGTCTGAATTTGCCTTTATTGGTCTAATGTCTAATCTGTTTTTCCTCCTAGGGAAGCTTCTGTCTTGGCAAGACAAAAAGTTGAGTATTTTCTCCACTATACAGTTTTAAGAATTGTTATACTGTGTGTGAACTATTTTTGTTTTCAAGATACTCGCATTAGAAAATCCTCTGTCTTTTTGTAGGCGCCTCTGTAATCTGCAATAGCACCTACACAGCCAGGCAAGGAAGCCAGGAAATGTGTGTAATGATGCATGGGAATGATGTGTAACAAATTGGTGAGAGTTCCTCAGTAAGAGGTAAACAGAGACTACAGTTGCACAGGGTGCTTGGAAAGGAAATCAGGGAGAATATTGAAAAATATTTGCTGTTTAATTAAGTCTTAAATGAGTCACATTTGAATATTATGTCTTCACGTGGAAATTGCAAGCAATTTTCATTACCAGCTCACTCTCAAAACTTCTTATATTTTAAAGTAGTTTTGTTTGACAGGAAGAAAATTTCTCTCTCTGGTTGAAAAACTCTTGCATAACCTACCACTTACTTGGTAAGTTATGTTCTCAGATGCTTGCTTTACTTTGCCTTTTTCTCTTACCTCTAAAAGACCCAGGGCAATGTCAATGCTATTTGTAATGATTAGACTTTAAAATAGGAGAATAGTCATTGTTGTGCAGCGTCGCATTTAACAGCTAGTTCCAGCAGTGCAAACTTGAAAATTGCTCAAAGCTCCTGACAAGTTTGTGTTACCCAATTAACTAGAAAATGTCGTTGCTTGTCCCCGAACAAGGTCAACCTAGGGGAACAACCCTAGAAAAGCCTGCATCCCCTTTTCACACCACCTCATATTTCTAAACCCCCTCTCTTTAACAGGAAAAACAGAACAAAAGCAAAACAAACAATCTAAACGAAGAAAAAAAAGATAACCTTCTCCAGAAATGGATGCTAA
The DNA here is from genome assembly GCA_013398175.1 of Climacteris rufus. Taxonomy (NCBI): domain Eukaryota; kingdom Metazoa; phylum Chordata; class Aves; order Passeriformes; family Climacteridae; genus Climacteris; species Climacteris rufus. The sequence continues at coordinate 34,286 of VZRZ01004847.1, forward strand.
GACCAGGAACGTTTTCTCTTCTCAGAAGTAGGCCAGGGATAGTTCTCTGTGCAGATAAGAGCCAGTGTGATGGTTAAGGAGACCATACAATAAAGGACGCTGACACAGCGCCGGAGGCCAGCGGCCAAGACTCCCAGTGTCTCAGGCTACTTGGGAAAAGCAAAGGATTTCAAAAGTGCAACTCAAAATAGGGAGCAGGGAACAAGAAGATTTACAGGGATGCACCCAGAAGTAAAAGTGAGAGGAAGGCCGAAATTCTACCTTTGAAATCCTTAATTACTCCTTAATAACGACCTTCGCAGCCTTCTTCATGCTTTCTTTACAAAAACAAAACAGAAGCAAACAAAGAAACAAACATCAAAACCAACCATAAGCGTTTTTGTGCCTTTAATATTGTTCATATATTAGGGACAACAATCCTTATGTGCTGCAGGAGGAGTTCTAGTTACTGCACTACTTAGGGAGCAAGATCTAAGATCTCCCATCTCTTTCTACCTTGTGTCTTAATCTCTAACCTGCATCCTCTCTATGGGGGAAGGGAAGGAAACCTCTGTTCTCTTGATGACCTGAGAAAGGGTTTGCTAAAAGCAGACTGGAAGGGAAACTTTCCCAAATGTGTGAATGTGAGGGAGGTGTAAAGAGGACGCACCCCTGGGGCTACAGCTGCATTTTCGTACCAGAAGTTACTGACCACTCCCAGTTGCTCCCAGCCTCTTGACCAGTTTCAAGTGTAATAAAGCAGTCGCAGAGCTCTAACACTAAACTGTTAAAGCTGCAGGGATTAAGGCACACTAACCTTCATGCAGTCCTTCTCTGAAAATGCACATCACATTAAACAGACCCGGATTGTCTTTTGTATCACTTACCGTCAGAATCTGTTTTATGACCATCTTTGTTCATCTAAATGGGAAACTGTGCATAAAGCCCTCATCTTACCACAATCAACTACTTTTTTTTAATCTCTCAGACATATTCATATTGTTCATTTGGCTTGCCACCCTGAACCTTCTAAATCTATGGCTACTGAGAACTTGGTCTAGTTTATGTGGGAACAATATGATGTTCATGGGAAGCATGGCAGATTTCACAGCCTACTTCAATATGCCTTTCTGTCTGGTTTTTTTTTTTGTGGAGTACTGACAAGCCAATTTTTTTCAATTTCCGCTTTTCCGTTCCTCTCCTTCAAAGTGTTTATTATGTCACGTGTGTGCAAACAAAACAAAATAAAAATAGAAATAAAAGAGAATGTGGAAGACTCACAGTTCATTGTTTTTACTTGTAATCCTAATGTATTTGATGTAGCATTGCCGTTTTAATCTATCTTGCCTCAACTAAAACTGATTGCTTTAAGTACAACTTTATTGTGTCTTCAACATTCCGTGTATCAAAACACATGCCAGGCCCCTTTGTAACATACCTCGTGTCACCTTGAATCTCAAATTTATCCATCTTAGAAAAGATGGTCCTTTGTTGAAATAGCCCACTGACATTTTGCATGACACATTTTTACAAAGTATAATGGAGTAAGCTATTAAATGTGATCTTGTTCTTTTAAACCAAGGGGGGGAGAAATCTGACTGCTTTTCAATTAGAGAATAATTGAGACTTTTGTCTTCTGATTTAATAAAAATTAGCCCAAACAATTCATAGCAGTCCTTAAAAATTTTAATTAATTTCTATTGTCACTTTTTGAGATTCAATAATTAAGTGGGATTATGATAACTAAAAGTGATTCTGATTTATGAGGATTGTCTGAAAATTACTATTCTGAGGATTGGGATGGAAACCTCAATTGGTAAGTATTTTCCTTTTCCTTTAAAGAAAACGATAGGAGGAATATGAAACGCATGGAAAAAAATTTAAAAAAAAAGAAACAGACAAAACCACAACAGTCAGCGTCCAAATATTTATAAGTAAGGTTGAAACTGAAGCATTCAATTTTTGCAGGCCAGGTTTCCACAGTATTTAATTTACTTGGTGATAACTGGAACTCCAGCTGGCTCCATAACTGTTTAAGCAGCACATAATACATATTAGTGTATCTATACCTGTTAGACATTTTACCTCTACAAGTCTGTCTCTGATGTTTGTAAGCCTTAAAAAATAGCATCCACTATTGTAACCGAGAAAGTGATAAACTAGCAATTTATTTGCAATTTCTAGGCATTAACTAGGCATTAACAGCTTCATTTTACAAACAGACTATTTGTAGAAATATCAGATTCTTTCTATCCCTTTACAGAACACCACACACAAAAACAAAACAAAACAAAAAAGCAACAAATAAAAAACAGAGCCCCGGCAAGTTCCAAATACTTTTCAGACGTATATATATTCCTCTGAAGGTCTTTTCCTTTTCCAAAACAAGAAATTCTGTTGAAATACTGTATCCTTAATAGTTAAAGATATGGTTAAGAGAGCCGAATCTTTATCCATATTCAAAGCTCAGCCATGAAATTGTGTTACTTCCTTGTCTTTGAAATCAATTTACGACAAAAATACTCAAGCTGCTCACTCGGTTTCTGTCCTAATCTGGAGAAAACCCCCCAAAGAGTAAGCCTGCATTGTGGGGGAGACTTTTTATCTACGTGTTTTATTTTTATTTAGAAGGAAAAACAAAAGTTTGCCGTTCCCGGGGTCTCTCTGGCTTCACAACGCGGCGTTAAAAACAGCTTTTCTCATCCATCTGTGGTCCAAACAGCAAGAAACTTGCCCGAATGAAAGTCCACCGTCTTCTCTTCACTCTCCGACGAAACTGGGGTGATTTTGCGGCACTCGTTTTACAAAAAATATGCATTTATAACTCCGAAGAAACACAGACTCGGAGGAGGAAAAGCTCTTCCTGGCTAACAGTTAGGCGGGCTCTGCAAAGCACCAATCACAGATCACCGCTTCGCTATAAATTCAGGCATCGGGGTTACTGTAGCCCAATTACTTTCTTTTGATTAGGAAGAAGTCTCTGCAGCGATGTCGGAGACCGCTCCCGCCGCCGCTCCCGCCGTCGCGGCCCCCGCCGCCAAGGCCGCCGCCAAGAAGCCGAAGAAGGCGGCGGGCGGCTCCAAAGCCCGCAAGCCCGCGGGGCCCAGCGTCACCGAGCTGATCACCAAGGCCGTGTCCGCCTCCAAGGAGCGCAAGGGGCTCTCCCTCGCCGCGCTCAAGAAGGCGCTGGCCGCCGGCGGCTACGATGTGGAGAAGAACAACAGCCGCATCAAGCTGGGGCTCAAGAGCCTCGTCAGCAAGGGCACCCTGGTGCAGACCAAGGGCACCGGCGCCTCCGGCTCCTTCCGCCTCAGTAAGAAGCCGGGAGAAGTGAAGGAAAAAGCCCCTAAGAAGAGAGCAGCTGCAGCGAAGCCCAAGAAGCCGGCAGCTAAGAAGCCCGCCAGCGCCGCCAAGAAGCCCAAGAAGGCGGCAGCGGTGAAAAAGAGCCCTAAGAAAGCCAAGAAGCCGGCGGCCGCAGCGGCCAAGAAAGCAGCCAAGAGTCCCAAAAAGGTGACAAAGGCTGCCAAGCCCAAAAAAGCGGCGGCAGCCGCGAAGAGCCCGGCTAAGGCGAAGGCGGTGAAGCCCAAAGCAGCCAAACCCAAGGCGGCCAAGCCGAAAACGGCCAAGGCAAAGAAGGCGGCGCCCAAGAAATGAAGTGTTGAAGTGGAAATACTTTTAAACCCAACGGCTCTTTTAAGAGCCACCCACTATTGTCCCCAAAAGGGCTGATACACTCCGTCACTGAGCTCCGTGCCTGCAGCAGAGCCAACTATATGCCACTATCCATGTGGGACGTTCGCCTGCGGAGAGGATGGGACGCTAAACTTCCGGCCGTGGTTACACTTAGACTTGGAAAATAAAAGTTTACATTCCCTGCGAAAACGCTTTCTAAAGGCTGCTCTTTTTTTTTGCTTTTTTTTTTTTTTTTTTTTTTTTTTTTTTTTTTTTTTTTNTTTTTTTTTTTTTTTTTTTTTTTTTTTTTTGAGCACGGCAAGTGGGTGTATGTGTTAAAGGGACTGCTTTAGGGCGGGTACCTTTCTGGGGCGTGGAGGTTTCTTTCATTGCTCTAAATCAGCGCGATTAACAGCATGGATGCGACTGCCACACCTCTTAGTGACCGTAGCAGGGAACTGCCAGCACGGCTTCTCCGCTTCCTTGGCAATGACCTTTCCGCTTAC